>JAGKTI010001790.1:62750-76781 GCA_018397915.1 Birgus latro
TCCCCCTCCCTCTCGCCCCCTCCACTTCACTCACATACACTCTCCTCGTCAGTCTTTCACACTCCATCCTCTCCACATGCCCAAACCACCTTAACGTGCTTCTCCTAATGCTTCCCATCACATCCTCAACCACACCACAACGCTCCTTCACTTCCTCATTTGTTAGTCTGTCTCTCCATGTGACTCCACATGCTCCTCTCAAATAACTCATTTCCACTGCTCTCACTCTTGACTTCTGACTAAAGACACTGACATTATTATGCTCATTGGTGAGTTTACGCAGCTCCAAGCATTTTCTCTTAAGCTTTCATCACAAATTATTTTCTTTGAACATAGAAAAGGAGATGGGGGATGTAGTTTCCAGCTCCTACCTCCATCTTTCACTGCATCTAACTTAATCTGATATTCTAAGCATTTTCTCTTAAACACGCATTCATCATAAATGCTTTTCTCCGCACATAAAAGGGAGATGGGGGGGGGAGAGTTTCCAGTTCCTATCTCCATCTTCCATTACATCTAACTTAACCTAATTTAATCTAACTTAACCTAGCCTAACCTAATTAAATCTAACCTAACCTAACCTAATTTAATCTAGCCTGGACATAGATTCAATATCAGATGGAGCTACGAGTTGAACAACCCCCACTCCCACTCCTTACTTACTCATGTCAAGTAATGATTTCGGGTTATGCCTTTGATTTAGCTCCCTTTTTTTTTTTTTTCCCATCTGCAGATTTTATATTGGACATGCCTGTTCAATTACTTCTTTTTATCCATAGTTGTTTAAACATTCTTTTCCTAACTGCTATTTTTTCTGTGTCTTGATTTGAGTAGATTGGCCACAATATCTTGGATGTCTTGTATGTAGGGCTATTGTAAAAAAGTGTTTGCTGTAACCGCTACAGAACAGCAGAAAGTGTTACAGGGTTTCATTTTCATGTACACACACTGGGCAGGTTAGCTCTTGTCCTTGAAATCACTTTCTCTAGTTTAGTCTAAGGTGTTGGTCCTTCCCCTCATCATTATGTAGGGCTCGGTACTGTATTGTCATACCATGTCACTTCTTTTCGGCTCTTGTTTTTACGGAATGTGTTTAGCGTTGGTTTGGTGCTGATTTACTGCCTCCAAATATCTGTGTCTCCTACTTTTATTTTGCCTTTGATTTCTTGTTGTGACACTGTCCTTAAGTTCTCTATGGTTAGGTTAACTTCTTGTAGGTAAGGCTTTAGCTGCTTTATTCATCTTGTTGAGCTATTCCCATACTGGTGGTTAAATGTGTTTCTTATTAGGTTATTTCCATTTTTGAGAGGACATGTTTGGTGTAGAGTAGTTCTGTGTTTATGTCCCTGAGCTTGCATGTTGAAGCACCAATTTCTCCCCATATTGCAGAGACAGCAATATACTCAGGCACCTCAAGTATTCCACGGTATACTTGGTTTTCAAATGTTTGGAGTGTTTTTAGTTCTATGTTGAATGTGGTGGCTTCAGTTGAGTGCAGGATTGATGGTAATGCTAAGCTCTTCCAATAGGTTTTGTCTATTAGCAATCTATTGCAGCTTTTTTAGGTAACTGAGTAGGCTGTGCTGGATAATTTTCTGGCTTTATTTAGGCATAGTGTTTTGTGCTTTGCAAAGCAGTTTTTGATGATGGTAATTCCTAGATATTTAATGCTGTCTACTGTGTTAATGCCACCTATTTCAGGTGCTGGGAATAGTTTATTAAATAACAGTACAGTATGTTGCTTTTTTGCTTGTTTATTCTCAGTCCACCATCAGTTGCTATATCGATCACTGCTTTTATCCTCTTTACTGCCTCCTGTGATTCACTCCATGTCCAGCCAGTGTGTTGTGCAGACCTCTGGCCCATCTCTCTCTCACACTGGACTTAGTCTCAGTCATAGAGGAAGATTTTTGGGAGTTTAGTCCGTTTGGGCAGTTGTTGGACTTAGTCTCAGACACTGAGGAGAATTTTTCTGAGTTTTCCTACTTTTTCAGGGACTCTGTCTCAGAAGAGTAGACTGCTGTCTTGCTCTCTGTGATTGTGAGAGTGTGTCTGTGTGGGTCTTTGTGTGTGTGTGTGTGTGTGTGTGTGTGTGTGTGTGTGTGTGTGTGTGTGTGTGTGTGTGTGTGTGTGTGTGTGCGTTTTTTTTTCCGACCCACCGTTAGTGTCCCTCACTGTAGTACGATGCCGAACCCTGAAGGGGTGCCATTAGGGCACTTCCATGAGGGGGGGCCATTAGGGCCTGGTTAAAGGAGGCAGTGAGGGCAGCTCTGTTAGACTAGGGAAGTCCCTCACGGGGCAGTAACAGGTCTCCTGCGTCGCCCTTTAGAGGGTGGGGAGTATAGGTGCCCGTAACTGTAGGGAACTGGCCGTTTTTCTTTCGTTTTTGTCATGACTGTGTGTGTTGCTGGTGTGTGTCTGTGAGTGTGTGTGTAGTCTGCTAGCTGTCTGTGAGTTTTTCTGTCATGGAGCCTCCTCAGGATGTGCCTCCTTCGAGGCCCTTCAACATCCCGCAACCTGTGCCTCAGAGGCAAGGTTCTGCTAGGCCTGCCTGCGCTATGGGGAGTCAGAGGGAGCGTCGCTCTTCCACCTCTAGCTCTCACTCCTCAGTTACCGAGGATGCACGCCCCTCTCTGCTGATTTCCTCAGCTGATGCTTCCACCATTCTGTCTCAGCATGACGTTTGCGATCCCTCTACCACACCACGGCCTACCAAGGCTGCTCGCATCCACGAACGGATGGTCGGGGAAAGCGATGCCCCTGACACTCCTGTAGCCTCTTCCGCTGCTGCTCCTGACCGTATTGATGCTGAGGGCTTCACGCTAGTTGTCACTAAGAGGTCCCGGGATCGCAGACAGGGAAACGGTCCCACCCCGGCACGATGCTCAGGGACTCCTCACAGGACTCCTCTGGCTGCTCGCCCTTCAGTGACAGTGGCTGTGCCCCCTCCAACCCGCTCACAATTTCCAGCCTTTTGCGTGCCTCTGCAGGAAGGCCACGTGACAAGTTACGATGCAGTAGCAGTCCTCGAACATCACCTGCCAGGACTCAGGACTTCCAACGTCATCGGGAAGGATGGGAGCTCGGTTTTAGTACCCAAGGATGAAGCATCATAAGATCTGCGAACGGCGGCAGTGGACGAGGCCTCCCCCATCAAACTTGTTGAGCTCAGTCCAGGGCTACGGTCGACCAGGGCAATCGTCATGGGGTATCCCCTGAGGATGCCAGTCGACCTTCTTTTGCGCCACCCTCAGGTAGAAGAGGCTACCCGTTGTCAAAGGCAGCGCACCAGGGAGGAGACACGCCAGGTCCTTGTCACCCTCCAGGGTCCTCTGCTGCCTTCCATCGACCTAGGGAACTGGGGCACCTACTTCCTCTGTCCCTACACTCCCCACTCCGCTGCTACCGGTGTCAGAGGTATGGACACCACCGAGCCACATGCTGCAGGCCTGTAGTTTGTGGAATGTGCAGCAGACCACACGAGAGAGACAGACCATTGCCTGTCCAAGTTCAAGGCCAGGGAAGTAATCACCTCCCGTTGTCCCAACTGCGCCGGCCCGCACCATGCTTGGCACCCAAGCTGCCCAATCAGAGCCGCACATGTCCTGCGGGGTCGAGAACGACAGGTGGCCTGGGTTCAGCAGCAGCAAGCAACCAGCACTATGCCTGCACCACCAGGGACCTTTGTCTGGGGTCAGCAGTGCAATGCAGCAGCTCCTCCCCCTCCGGCTGTAGACGAGAGTGCTTTTCCACCTCTCCCATCGGCCCTCACTCATCAGTCAGTGACAGTGGAGGTCCATCATCCTGCACCAACCGTGACCCCGCCACCGACCAACATACCTGCTCCACCTTCGCCCTCCACAGCAGGCTCTCCTCAGGTTCTCTTCACCGAGGACGAACTGCGGGCTTTTGGAAGGGAGATAGCCCTGTGCTTGGCTCAGCTACTGGGGGAGCTCCATGGCAAGAGAATCGACTCAACGCCCCTTCTGGATACAATTGACAAGACTTTAGCAGAGATGGTGGAAGCGAAAAAGCGGCCTCCCCCCTCTCCCTCTGCTCCTCATCCTGTATCTCCAGTCAAATTAGTGAGGGCCAAGGAGCCGGCCAGGGCCAAGGAGCCGGCCAGGGCCAAGGAGCCAGCCAGGGCCAAGGTGTCTTCTGCTCCACTTCCTCAGCGTTGCCGCCGAGCCCAGGTCACCACCTCCCCAGGGCCAGCCCCAGCCTCAGCAGTGGTAGAGGCAGAGCGAAGGGCTACTCATCGTCAGCGGCAGACAGTTTCCTCTCCAGGCCTGGTCGCACCTCCACCGGCACTCACCACAGCCTCAGCACTGACAGAGGAAAAATGCAGAGCTCCTGCCCTCCGGTGCCAGCCTGCAAACCCTCAAGGCCCAGTTCCCACCTCACCAAGGCTCCCCATAGCTTCGGCAATGGTGGAGGCAGAGTGTGATGCTCCAGGTCTCCTGCACGGGACTGCTCACCTTTCCCCAATCTAACCACTCCTGCCTACCTTCGTGTATTGCAGTGGAACTGTTTGGGGGCGTGGAGTAAGCTCCCTCACCTCCAGGAAGTGGCTGACACGGAGAATATCCATGTATTCCTTTTGCAGGAGACGCTCCTTCCTCACGGCTCCTCTTTTAGACTCCGAGGCTACAACGGATTCTTTCTGCCTAGGGTCCGGGGCACTACACGGGGTTGTGCCATCCTTGTGATGGATTACATCCCCTGCACAGAGTGCAATCCTCCTATTCACTGCGGAGAGGGTGTTGAAGTTCAAGCTGTAACCCTGCAGCTTGGCACGACTTCCTTAACTATATATAACATCTATAAAAGTCACGGTGGGACCCTAAACGTTGGGGAGCTTTTTAATCACGCTGCTGCTGTGCCCACAGTCATTGGGGGTAACTTTAATGCTCACCACCCCGTCCTCTCCTCGCCCCTTCCAGCAAATGAGGCAGGACAACATGTTGCCATGGCCCTCGAGGAAACTGCGGGGATCTCCTTACTAAACAACTTGTCCGAGCCCACGCACGTCAATGGCCTCTGCATCTCTTGCTAGTGTGTCGACGTGGTCCCTGCACTCATTCCTCACCAGCTATCACTTTGCTGTGGTGACGGAATTGCAGGTGGCTCCTCTCCCACCTCCCCTGCCGCCTCCTTCCCGCTGGGACTTACGGCGTGCACCCTGGCCAGAGTAAGCACAGGCTGTTGAGGTCGCTATGGATACTGTTGTTCCCCCGCATTCCCTTGAGGACCATGCTGAGCAGGTTGCCCATGCCTTACGTCGCACCGCTGCAGCCAGTATTCCCCTCACTAAGCGCCCCACGGTTTTCGTCAAGGACCACTGGTTCTACAACGAGCGGGTCCAAGAGCTTAACCATCGGCTGAACTCGGCCCGCAAGACCTACTGTCGGCGGCCTTCTTCTCTGACCAGGAGATACTTGGCCGCAGTGGAGTGACACGTCTCGCAGGAAAAGCGCCGCATTCGGGACGAGGCTTGGATGAGGTGGTGCAGGTCGCTAGACTCCCACTGCACACTTGGTGAGATGTGGGCGCGGATTAAGTCCGTTTACTCCCCCCGACCGGCAAGAGCTCCCTCACATCCTGACCCTGCTGGCGAGGCACTTCATCTTGCTGCTCATTTTGCTGCACGTACTGCCCCCACTAGCCTCCCACAGTCTATCGGTGATCTGCAAGCTCATCTCGCAGACCCCCGTAGGGCCTTGGTTGAGGCTGCTTGCTCTCGACCTGACGTTGCAGACCACCTATTCACTGTTGGGGAGCTGGATCGAGTGTTAAACGGCAGAAAGGATACGGCTCCAGGCCCTGATGGCCTTGTCTACTCCCTCTTGGCCCGCACCAGCCAAGGAGGGAAGGCTCGTATCCTGCATCTGTTTAATCACTTGTGGCTTGAAGGGCGTCTCCCGGGATTGTGGAAGACAGCCATTATTCACCCCATCCCTAAGCCACGCAACCCGGACTCCATGAGGCCGATATCTCTCTCAGCTGTATTGCCAAGACTGCTGAGAGGCTAGTCCTCTCTCGTCTTGCCTGGAGGTTAGGACCGTTCCATCCACGGCTCTTCGCTTACCTCCCTGGCAGGAGTGCTCAGCACTGCTTGGCCTCCTTTCTTGGCGAACTGAGGAGTGGTTGTGGCATGGCTGTCTTTCTCGATCTTGAGAAGGCATTTGAACTTGCCAACCCGGATGCAGTACTGGCAGCCCTCGCAGCCAAGGGCAAGGGTGGTCGCCTCCTCTCATGGGTGAGGGACTTCTTCCTTGACCGAGCTGCTTGTGTGCGATTCCAGGGCAAAATATCCCCCCCTTATCTACAAGTCAATGGCACACCCCAGGGCAGAGTTTTCAGTCCTCTTTTATTTAATGTGTTGATAGAGGAACTGCTCACTGTTGACTATGGTCAAGGGATTTCCCTACTGTCCTATGCAGATGACTTAGCATTGGTCTTCTCCAGGCGAAACTGTTATACCCAGGCACCAACTGCACTTGCCCGCCTTCACGACAAATGTTGTGAGCTTGGTCTAGAAATCAACTTTAACAAGACCAAATGCCTACCTTTTGGTCTTCGCCACCCAGACCATCCCCTCCTCCTTGGGGGTCAACGCCTTGCCTTTGTAAGATGTCACCATTACCTAGGCGTCTGGTTCGACAGCCATCTAAAGTTTGCCAGCCATGTGAGGTATGTACGGGAACGGGCGGCTACTCGCATCTCTGCCCTCAAAGCCCTTTCTAGCCGCAATATGGGTGCCTCGTACAGCGTCCTGCAAACCTTTTACACCCCCGCCATCCGATCCCTTGTGGATTATGGGGCTGTATGTCTCATTGGGATCTCAGAGTCGCTCCATCATTCCCTGGAAGTGGTACAAAATACTGCCCTACGTGCGATGCTTGGGGCACCACCATGGATGCGTCTTGTTAATCTTCGGGCTGAGAGTGGCTTCCCATCTCTGCAACATCGCTGCTAAGCTATGAAGGCACCGGCCCCACCTTCTTGTCTCTGTTCTTCTTTGGCGAACACTTGATCAACCCCCGAATCCACTCCCTGGAGGTGATTGGATTCTCCTTGCCGCCAATGCAGTTCGCAGACTTGATGCTGCTGATGCCGTCAGGGGTGGTCCTGATTTGCCTGACCCTGCCTATGCTCCAGCACCACCCTGGCTTTCTCCTGTGATTAGGAGTGTTGAGCCTACTGTGGCAAACCCAAGGGCCTCTCTTCCTGCTCTTCTTCAACAGGATGGATTGTGTCGTATGGTGGCTCTCTACACTCCTGATGCTGCCGTCTATTATACAGATGGGTCTGTGGGTGCTGACTATTATACAGATGGGTCTGTGGGTGCTGACTATTATACAGATGGGTCTGTGGGTGCTGATGGGACTGCAGGCGCTGCTTTTATTTGTGACGAGTGGGTTGAGTCCTGGCGTGTCACCTCTGGTGCTTCAGCCTACCAGACTGAGCTTGTTGCTATCCTTGGTGCTCTTCGCCATGCCGATCGCCACTTCCATCGGCACATCATTATACATACAGACTCCCTCTCTTCTATACATGGCCTGCAGCAGCTCAATTTCACAGACAACAGGTTCCTACTTACCTCCATCCTGGCCATTGCAACCACCATCGCTAGCCGGGGAGGTGAAATTTATTTACACTGGATTCCTGGAATTATGGGCAATGAGCGTGCTGCTGCTGCTGCTCACCTCGCCTGCACTCTCCCTATCATCACCTTTCCGTTATGACCTAGCTTATCTCGCATCTTGCGACAAGTAACTGACGCTGTCCACCGTCTTTCCTGGGAAGATCATCAATTCCAGGTATACGAAGGCTCTCGCTCTGCCACCTGGTATGCCATTGCTACAACTTATACACCTGTTGATGTACCCACCGGCACACCCAATCACCTTCTTGTCAAGCTTTGCCGGTTGCGTCTGGGGTATCCATGCTATAACCAGATGACTGGTGGAAACCCAGAGCCGTGCCCTCACTGCTTCGTCATTGGTGCAATGCCTCTTTTACATTATATTCTTGACTGTCCTGCAACATATTGTCTTCGGCGTGGCCTTGGTGAGCAGCTTCTCAGGGATGACGACTATCGTTTGGCTGCAGAGACTATTGCTCGGGCAACTGCCTCTGTGATTTTTGGGGTTGTGGCCACCTACCCTCCCTCACATTAACCTGTAACCCTAAATCTTTGTACAGCTTTTCTCTGACGGGCTTTTGTTTTTGCCCGTGTCCTCTCAACGGGGAGGCAAATCTAAATCATCATCGTCATCCTAAGATTGGGCAAAGAGGAGAACATCATCTGCATAAAAAAATGGTTGGGATGTTGAACTGGCCATTTTTAAATGCTACCTGAGATTTATGTAATTTGTTTATTATCAGGTACGTTATCAGTAGCAAAGCACTAAAAAGTGCATTTGCGATGAATGCATATTGAAGAAAAATTGCTTAAAATTGCATAAACTAAATGACGAATGTATGAATTTCACTTTAGGTTAGTTGGGTGTATTTCCAAAATAATACGAACTGGTATACCTGCTAAATAAAGTAAATGATTGACGGGGAATCGTCCAGAAACTAAAGATGCTAAAAATGAATGTAAAAAAAAATCAAACAAACAAAACTGTTAAAATTACCAAGAATGACACCAAAATGTGCCCTACTATAAGAAACAAAATCAATGAAAATGGAACATAAGATGAATACAAGAAAGTTAGAATTATTATATAGATCTAAGCAACAGAAATGAGGAGTCTGAGGACGCAATGGAAGTACAAATAAAACGGCTTAGTGAGGAAAATGAGGAGGAATACGAAAAAGAAATACAAGATCTGAAAAGGCTATTTAATATTACAGAAAATTTAACAAATATGGAACAAAATGAGACAAAAAAAATGATCAAGGTACAACAAAAGAATAGAGAAGAAATCATAAATGAAATGAGACGAGGAAACAAAACTTAAGAAGCAGCAAAACAGGAAATAGAACATTTAGAAAAGCTGAATTTCGAAAAAGCAAAAGCTATATTTATGCTAGGAACGAGAATGATTGATGTTAAAGAAAACTATAAGAACAAATATGAACAAAAGTTACTATGTGAATTATGCAGAAAAGCAACTTCATCTGTTTCACTGTAAGGCATATGAAGATATAACGGAGAACATAAAGGCCGGTTCACACGAGCGAAATCGCGGCAGTTTTTTTCGCCGATTTGCGGTAAAAAAAATGCTGATTTCGGGACTTCTCCCGGAAAGGTGTTCACACGTACGAGGACTGCAGAGGCTGGAACGCGGCAACAGTGTTTACAAACAAAGATGGTCCACTTACACTTTACTTTGCCTACTTCAAGATGCGCCCTCACGGCCGCGATTTAGTTCGTGTGAATAGGCCTGTCACACAGCTGTCTGGTGGCTTCAGGGGCCGTATGCATAAATTTTTTAAAGTATAAAATCAAGTATAAGATTCCTTGTGTATACCTTTAACTCATACTTAATCATACTTTTATACTCATACTCATACCAGTTACACCAAAACTGGACTGAACGTTAAGTGAGATAATAGTAGCAGTGTAAACACCACATGTCGTATTCGTCTTCGTTCCCAGAGCTTGGCCTTGTTCGATGACACCATTTAAATCGGCCCGGCGCTTTTCTACCGATTCCGGCAAAAAAAGACCGACACGTCGGTCTCTCCAATTACCGGGAAAAAAAAGTGGCCGGAATTTCTACCGGTAAGCAAATTCCGGCAAAAAACGACCGCGATTTTGCTCGTGTGAACCGCCCTTAAAGGCCGGTTCACACGAGCAAAATCGCGGCAGTTTTTTTTTTTCGCCGATTTGCGGGGAAAAAAATGCCGATTTCTGGATTTCTCCCGGATAGGTGTTGACACGTACGGGGACTGCAGTGGCTGGTTCTCAGCGACAGTTTTTACAAACAAAGATGGACCGCCGTACTCGTACCCGGTGTGCATCTCTTGCACTTGCACTTTTTTGTTTAATTCAAGATGAGCCGCCACGGATCTAGACTCGACCGTGGCTGTCCAGAAGAAAACAAGAGAGTGTTTATTACAGGCTGCTGAGGGAGCTCAGCTTGGAAGATTCCTAACCTTTAAATGAGTGGATCCGTCTTAACACGCAAGATGTCGTATTCGTCTGCGTTCCCAGAGCGTGGCCTTGTTCGGTGCTTCCTTTTAAATCGGCCCGGCAACTTTCTCCCGATTCCGGCAAAAAAAGACCGACACGTCGGTCTCTCCATACCGGCAAGAAAAGTCGCCGGAATTTTTACCGGTAAGCAAATTCCGGCAAAAAACGACCTCGATTTCGCTCGTATGAACCGGGCACAGTGAAGGAGACAATAAGTGAAACAATTCAAGAAAACGATATAGTTAAAGTGGCAGGAACTATAAAAAAAAAAATACTAAAAAGAAGAAATATGATACTAAACATGAGAAAGAACAATTGAAATAGATAAGGGATATTAAAAAAAAAATCTGTTGTAAAACGGGAGAGACGAGCAGCAACAACAACAATCGACGTGGCGCCCCGTGTATGAAGCTGTTCCTCTGCCTCACGGGTCAAATTTGTTGCCTGTAATCCCCGCTGGTGAGACGACCCTCTACTTTTCTTCCAGACGCTGTAAACCACTATACTGTTTTTACGCTAACTTGGCCTAGATTTTCGTGCTTTTTCTGCTCATTTCATTCAGCTCAGTGGCAGAATGAAACAATGCTGTGACTCAACATCCTTTCCATAGCACTTCTTCATGACTAGCACCATATTCAAGTGTTAATCTATTACTACAATTCAGATTTAAGGATGGAAAGATGGTAATTTTAGGCCAAGTTAGCGTAAAAGCAGTATAGTGCATAGTCATACCTGCAGGGCTCAACTTCCTAGTGTTCCACTTCCACCATGAGAGGGTGTATTAGCTCCTTTGCTTCTCCATGAGAGGGACTATGAGACCTGTGCAGTATTGAAGTACGCAAGTAAGGTAAATTTCCACCACTTAGAAGGCGTTTGGCCATGTGGGATAGAGAAAGAGACTAACTAGGAGAGTACGTGAGTGAGGTGGAGGGGGAGAGAGGGATGGTGACACCGAGGATGAGATGGAGGGATAGAGAGGTACATGGGAGAGGGGTGTAAGTTGGTGAGAGGGCAGCAAAATGGCAGGGGGCAGGGCAACATGGTAGCAATTTCTTTGTGGCCACCCTGTACAGGATCGAGGCACCTGGTTGTAGATAGGTAAATAGATAGACCATATTTTTATTAGTTCACACAACAGTATACACCTTGCTGAACAGAAAGTTTGGTGAAACTGCTGGAGAGCTCCCATGCATAAAATTTACAGTTAAACTCATTTATTCATTGTTGCAGTATCTGGCCCAGCGGAACATCCGGTACTGTTGACTTGGCTCAGTTAAAGCAGTATCTGGTGAGATTATGCAACATCCAGTGCCAGAACAAGAAGTAACTGGCGGTTCTATGGAATATCCGGTGGCGAGGTGTATCAACTGGCTTGTATCCGGTAGCCAAACGATGCCCGGGAAAACCCTGCAAGGTGCCAGCCAATCAGAGATTGTGGGAGCAGCCCACCTAGTGCACAGAGCCTACCGTTGCACGCTCACTGTCGCCCATGGATCTCATAAAGATGTGTCTGTGCGCTCTGCTCTTGCGACCATGCGATGGCAAAAACCCTAGTGTTGTGATGTACTTCATGGCCTCTCATGTCTTGCTCGTTGTTGCAAAACTTGTGACCCCTTAGTGCTTCGTGTCCTAGTACTCTATTGTGATTCTGAAATTGCTGTGCATGTAATTACTGCCACAAGACCATACGGGATTAAATACACTGCACTGAATAACATGGTGTACATTGTAAAACTTTATCCTCCATTGATGCCAACTCCAGGTGAGTACCTAGTACACTGTGTACTGTACTGGTACTACCTGGTCCCACGTTGAGGTGTCTTCACCATGGCCAACTTGGAAGTCTGCCGCCTTCACATGTCATGTCCCTCTTCTTGTAGCTGATTTGATCCGGTATGGAGTTGGATACAGCTCCCTGGGATCTAGGACTACTATGTGAAATGGGGGGTTCATCTGGAACCCCCTGTAGAAAGTTGTCAAATCTCCTCTTGAACACCTCCACACTGCAGCTGGTTGTGTCCCTGATGTTCCTTGGGAGGCAGTTGAAGAGTCTTGGGCCTTCTATGAGGAAGGATGTTGCATGCACAGTTTTGAGCCGTTGGTTTTGTGCGGTGAGGGTGTCTGTAGCAGGTACGGCCGAACCTGGGGTGTGCCTGGCTCTTGACTCCACTTTCCTTTGCTTTTGCAGGGTTTGGTACTTGTTCCTCCAGAATTCTTCTCTGCAAGGAGTATAGCTTGAGTTCCCTGAGCTTTCCCAATAATCCAGCTTCTCATGGAGTCTCAGTTTTCTGGTGAAGACCCTCTGTATTTGTTCCACTTCCTGAATTTCACTAATTTTGTGTGGAGACCACAGCTGAGACAGGTACTCCAGTTTAGAGAGGACCAGGGATTTCAAAATTGGTACAGTAAACCGTTCATAAGCCGAACTATATGGGGCTCTACCCTGGTTCGAATTACCGATTTTTCCGGCTTACCGAATTTTCACCCCCCAAAATTGCTAAATTACCGAATTTTCACCCCCCAAAATTGCTAAGACAATACCTATTACTTGTCCTTTCAACACTAAATTAAAGAAGCATATATAAATAAATTAGTTATGACAAAAAACAATATAGTGCATTTAATATACATTTAACCCCTTCAGTGCTGGGTGTATTTTCATTTTGTTCTTGCTGCCACCAGACAATTTTAGTCAGTGTAGGTTGGATCTGTGGAAGTGCACGGGGTTGGTACAGCCTTCGTTAGCTCCTTCAGTATGTGAGTCCAGTCCTGAGTGCCATAAAATCGGCTGGAGGAAGCGTAAATAAAGTAGAAATAGACGTCACAGTACTGAAGTGGTTAATTGGTAGAAAATCATTCACAGAGGCAGTACCGACTGTCGGTAACGTGTGTTGGAGATGGATTTTCATCCCCCCAAATTGCAATAACAATACTTATTACTTGTCTTCTTAACAGTAAAGTAAAGGAGCAAATACAGTGTGTAAATTAATAAAGAAAGACAAAAAAGAAAGAATTCAGTGCACATAATTTGCCTTTCGTCAGAGGCAGAAGATCGTCGGCAGTTTGTTTTGTTTTGGAGACGGAGGTGATGGAGGTTGTTTAACTCACACTTGAACGTAAATTCTAAAAAGTACCCAGTGTTTATTTCACTCTATATTAAGAACTAAACTTAAATGTAATCACTATAATAGACTGCAGTGTAACACCTTTCGTTAGAAGCAGTAGATTCTTTGGCAGTTTGTTTTGTTTTGGAGACAGAAGTGGTGGAGGTGGTCGAGTTCATACTGTAATGTAAATTCTAAACAATACCCAGTATTTATTTCACTCTATATTAAGAACTAAACTTAAATGTAATTACTGTAATAGACTGCAATGTAACACCTTTCGTTAGAAGCAGTAGATTCTTCGAAGTTCGGCAGTTTGTTTTGTTTTGGAGACGGAGTTGGTGGAGGTGGGTACTTTAACATAAATTCTAAACAGTACCCAGTATTTATTTCACTCTATATTAAGAACTAAACTTAAATGTAATCACTGTAATAGACTGCAATGTAACTATTGCCAGACGCCCCAATCCCGAACGGGGTGGCCACAAACAAATCGCCTCCATGTCACTCTGTCCCCTGCCATTTCACTACCACGCTCCCAACTCACACCCCCCTCTCTCATATACCTCTCCACTCCATCCCTCCATCTCATCCTCGGCCTCCCCCTCCCTCTTGCCCCCTCCACCTCACTCACATACACTCTCCTCGTCAATCTTTCACTCTCCATCCTCTCCACATGCCCAAACCACCTTAACGTGTTTCTCCTAACGCTTCCCATCACGTCCTCAAGCACACCACAACGCTCCTTCACTTCCTCATTTGTTAGTCTGTCTCTCC
>JAGKTI010001791.1:0-25581 GCA_018397915.1 Birgus latro
TAGGGAGGCTGCCAGAGATCGAGCAGCGTGGAGAGCCGCCATTAGGTAACGAAGGCCGACACATGCAAGCATGTTGGAGCCTTCAAAAACGAAACGAAAAACGAAACAACATGCTTGCATGCGTCGGCCTCGGTCACCTAATGGTGGCTTTCCATGCTGCTCGATCTTTGGCAGCCTCCCTGTTCAATCCCTTAACCCTGAGGTCACACCTAATGACCTCGTCCCATGTCTTTCTCGGTCTACCCCTCCCAACCCCTTCCCCAGTATTAACACTTCTAACTCTCTGCACCCAATTATCATCCCCCATCCTCTCCATATGTCCAAACCACCTCAGCCTACCTCTCCTTATCACTACACCATTACACTCCAGTCCCATCCTACCTCTCAACTCTTCCATCATAAACCAAGTCCCCCCAGGCCTTGCACGCAGGGATGCACCGCACATCCACCTAATCATTGTCCTTTCTGTACATTTAAGCCTGCGAATATCCTCTTCCTATACTGCCCAGGTCTGACTACCATGCAGCATCACACTACTAACACATCCTGCATACAAAAACCCCATAGCACGTAAGGATAGTCCTCTCAATGTCAGGAGAGGCAACAGCTCCCTAAACTTCTTCCAACCACTTCTCACCCTAGCAACCAAGCTAGCTCCAGCCCCACCTCCGTCACATATGTCTTCCAAATAGCAAAACTCTTCCACACACTCAAGAGACTCACCAGCAAGTTCAATCCTTTCACACCTAACAATCTCCGCCTGCTCTCCCCGACACACCGCACACATAAAATCAGCATTATCTCGCTGTCTACCTCTAATACTACATCTCTTGTGCACCCATTTATCACAAACACTGTGCACAAGATGGAATTACTTCCCACACCTTTGTGGCAAACTGCACATGGCCACTCTCCCTGTCCTCTGATTGTACCACCAGCAACCCTAGATATCATCACTTTTGTTTTATCTCCATTTACCCGAAAGCCCTTGTGCCCCATACCTTCTCTCCATTTCTTAAATCTTTCCTCCGCCTCCTTTTTTTTCTCTGCAATCAACACCAAATCATCAGCATACAACATCTCCCACGGGAGTCCATCTCTGAAGTCACGTGAGAGGGCTTCAGGTACCATGACAAACAACAAGGGACTCAAAACTGACCCCTGATGCACACCAACATTCACGGAAAACTCATCACTCAAAACTCCATTCACTTTCACCACCCACGTACATGGCCATAACTGCCATAACCAGCCACTCTTCCAACCCTAGATTTCTCATTGCCCACTTCACCACCTCTCTTGGGACTCTGTCAAAGACCTTTTCCAAATTAACAAAAACAAAATACAATTCCCTTTTCTTTCCAATATATTTTTCCTGAAGCTGTCGAACAGTGAATATGGCATCACTGGTCCCCTTGCCTGGCATAAACCCATACTGCATCTCATCAATATTCACTCTTTCTCTAATCATACCTTCTAGAACTCTCTCCATTACTTTCATTATCTGATCTAAGAGCTTTATACCTCTGTAATTTCCCCTTTCCAGGGCATCACCCTTCCCTTTGTACACATTTACAATTATACTCTTCAGCCAATCATCTGGAACAACACACTCATATATAATCATATTTATCAGGTCAGTGACTAACCTCACCCCAGTATCTCCTGAGGCTTTCAACATTTCAGCAGTCAACCCAGATACACCTGCCGCCTTCCCCACCTGCATCCTGCCTATTGCCTCACTCACAGTAGCAGCGCCAATCAAAGGCCAAGGGTGAAACACTGGATCTGCTGGCTCCAAACCTTCCCTATCCCAGTCAAACTCCTCATTCAACAACCGGCTATAATGCTGTCTCCATGCATCTTTAATATCCCCTCTGTTCAAACTCCTCATTCAACAACCGGCTATAATGCTCTCTCCATGCATCTTTAATATCCCCACTGTTCACCACTACCCTTCCTTCATCATTCTTCACACACTGCTCACCTACAATGGCCCGATTATCCCTCTTCACCTGATTTGCCACTCTAAAAATCGTATTTTTCCTTTCTCCAAGATTTAGATTATCAAATAAAAGTCACTGTGACTCAGACTTTGCCCTGTATACCTCTCTTCTAGCCCTACGCTTGGCAGCCAAGTACTCCTCCCTGTTACCACCCTTCTTCCATTCTCAGAAAAGCCTTCTTTTCTCCTTAACTGCGACTTCTACACCCTCATCCCACCACCAAGTTACTTTATGTCTTGGTGGGCCTCTTGTCCAGCCACATATTGGATCAGTAATTCTCAAGAGGTTGTTCTTAAGGGCTCTGTACTGTTCATCTGTTCATTAACTCCTCTATCTACAGCTCTCTGTTCAGCCACTACTCTCCTCATCTCACTATATAAGGCATCCCTTACTGATTGGTTTCCCAGCTTCCACATTTTCCTCCTAGGTACATGTCCTCCTTCTCATCACTCGTTCTTTAACCACCTTGTCACAAATCAAGTTTGTGCTGCTGCACACACTCCTCACTTCCTATAACTTTAACATCCCTCACAACCTCCTATCAACCCTCCTGACCAGAAAATAATCTATCTGACTGCTATTTACCCCCGACTCGTACGTAATCAAACAACTCATTCATTTTCTGAAATGTGCGTTGCACACAATCATGTCCATTGCCTCCCCAAACTCAAGTATTCTTTCCCCTTCAGCATTCCTCACACTTATGCACATCCCCATGGACTCCTTCATATCCTTGAGCTGCTTCACCCACATGACCATTTAACCCCTTCCCAGAACCACTACCTCATCATTGCTCTTACCACCTACTACACGTATTAAATCATCCCAAAATCTATCCTTTTCTGCGTCATCCAGTCCTGCCTGTGGAGCATATGCCGATATAATTGAAATCATTTTCTTACCGATCAATATTTTTACTACTAATATCCTATCACTTACTCTCATAACATTCATAACATATTCCACCCATTTCTCCGCAACCAACATCCCCACACCCCCATATCCGTCAGTTCCCCCCTGCCGAAGCAACTTATAGTAGCAATCCTTCCCAACAATCTTTCTGGCTGATGCACCCTGGTACCGGACTTCCTGCAACCATGCCACATCCACCCACCTCCTACTGAATGCCTCAACGACTTCCCCTGCTCTTCCCCTCAAACTTCCCACAATCCACAAACCCACTCTAAATCCCCTTGGTGATTTACTGTCCTCAGGCTTGGTTTGATTCTTACATTTGTAAGTCATAGTCAGTAAGATAAAAGGGGGGGTAAACATTCCACAGGCTCCTCCCATTGCACAGTCCTAGATCCAGGCAATAGATCTGGGACCCGTAGCCCACCAGCTTACCAGTGGCTGTAGTTGCCTCGGGGCACCCTGCCAGGACAGGTGTAGGGACACCCTCCAAGCGTGCCTTGGCACTGCAACTGCCTCGCCATTATACACCCACTGATAGGGCTGCCTCCTGGGACGCTACTCCCTGGTTTGGGCCACTTTTTGTGGAGCGGAAGCGGCAGCCTGGGAACCGCAATGCCCTGTACCCTCTAGCACTGGTTCGAGCCCCATCTCGCCCCGGGCCCATGATCTATGCCGGCGGAACCCCCGTCACGCCTCCCCCCAAAAGTCCGCCACTAGGTAGCGGAGGCAAAGTTTTCTGGCCGCATGCCCTTGCTGGCGTCAGCCCCTGTAATGTAGTGGGATACGTTGTGTGATATGTAAAGTGCATGTGGTGTAGTGCATAAGATAGTTGAGAGGAAATGTTTGGGGAGAGTATGCTGGTCTACTCTACATGTTACTGTTACACTGAAAAGGTCACCAAAGGGAGATGGTTAGGTAGCTAGTGAAACAGGAACTCCAGCTCTCCCTATCACCAGCATTCCCATTCCTCTCAGGAGTACCACCCTGTTCGGCCCGTGCTACAGCCTCCTCCTGTCTTTTTCATTACTATTCTTCCACTTTAGGTGGCTCTACAGTGTGTGACAAGTCTGTTGGTTTCCTTTAACCTAGGAAACCGCTAGCAACACCGGGTGGTAACCAAATAACCAGATCATGGGGGCGAAGTGGAGCCTGCTGTGGAACCCCTGTCAGCTGGGTGGAGACACAAATGCGACATCCACCCACGAACCAAACCTCCAAACATTTTCCCCACACCTCACTGTAGCAAGGCACTGTCAGTTGCAAGGGAATATCAGTTCATTGCACAGGATGATCATGCAGGTATAGTTGCTTGCCTGCAGACATCCTCTGTGGTGTGGCAAAATGGCAATTTTGGTCATTCTTATTGATTTCCATGAAATGTATAGGAGTGGCTAGGAAATTGCATCGTGCAGCCACTCATGGATTTCTTTTTATTGAAATCGATGTAGTATTGGAGAAATAATTGGCAGAAATTACATTTCTGGCAGGAACTTGAAAACTATGCTTAGAGAGAGAGAGTGTAATGCATATTGGGGCAGATGAGACAGGCCTTAAACAGGCTCTTGCCAGTCTCCCAGCATGCCAGATGGGTTGCCAGCGTCCTCCACATGTTGCAGTATGAGCTAAGGGCATTACCTTTACACCAATTATTTACCACCCCACTTCTGTTCTTTTACCTCCTATTGACCTTACATTTGATTTTATGTATTCTAAACAATTTTGGCTCATGACTCCCTTTCTTGGGGTGATAATATTGCAGAAGATGCATCATGAAATGTGTACTTTTGAGTCATTGTTGCTGGTGCAACTAAGCAACTGGGCTCAAGGTAGGTGTTAGGAATGAGAGCCACCATTGATCTTAATACCCCATAAAGTTTGTGTCATGCTGATCCGTCTAGAACCTTTCTGGTGCATTGTTGAAAATTTTGCTTGTAAGAGGTGTGTCGCAGCTTTATGAAACACCCCCACATGAGGTGTGTCGCAGTGCACAGGTTAACTGGGTGGAGAGACGCAAATGCAGCATCCACCCAGGAACTAAACCTCCACACTAATGCCGTCACCTTGCATGTGGCACTGTGCTGTAAGCTGCATAGGAACATCAGTTCACTGCATAGGTCAGCCCTGCATGGGTGGTTGCTCTCCTGTGGTTGATGGGTCTGCTTGATCAGACAGACTGGGGTAGCACAACAACTTTGTATGACTTCTGTTGCAGGTATTGTGCTGATTTGTGTTCTTATTGGATTACTTCTTTTGAAGTAATTGTGATGCTTTTGGTATGTGCTGACTATTATAATGATGTAAAGGGGCTGGGTAAACTAACACAAGGGTAAATCTCCATGGCTACTTGACATAGCCTAATAGAATGCATTTTATATCATTGTCATTATCCAGAAATGCATTATGCAGAAATAGTTTTTCTTGACGTAACCCTTTCGAATTAATGGGGATTCCTGTACAGTACTGAATTGTATATAGTTTTTTAGTGGGAAAGTGGCAGTCAGGATTAAGTGTAACTGGTTGAATGGGTTGGATTATGCAGTTTCCAAATATATAGGGAGCTGAGTTAGAACATTAGCCACTTAGATAAAGGGTTGACTGTACACAAGAGTTGTACTATCATAACCACTAGTTTCTTTACCCCCCTGTTGAGAAGTAAGTGGAAGACAAGGTTGGAGAAAGGTATGGGAAGCAGATATTGGTAGCTTCTCAGACACACACACTCACATATACATAGACTCTTCTGAACTGGTATTATCCACTGGCCTGCCCTCACTCTCAGCAAGAAAGTGAAGGTACTAATGATCATGATAGTTCATGACAGGGGTTCCACTCCATTTTTAACTTGGTAGTCAACATAATACCTCAGTCTGAAATGCATTTGCAAGTTTCAGTTAGCCCCTTGAATCAATTTTTTTTTTTTTTTTTTTTTTTTTAGCAACACATGGTTTTATTTGGCATAGGAGAGAGTTTTTGAACTGGAGGGATTAAGTGTAGCATTCACTGACTCATTTATTGCTTGACAGTTGACCCAAACTGAATAGCATAATCAGGGAGCAGCAACAACAAAGGTACAAAGACCACTGCATTGAAGAGGTTAATACAGTATTGTTAAATCCTTTTCATCATCATGACTTTTTCCCAAATGAGGATTGGGTGAGCTAGATCCAGAAAAGGAAAGGAAAAGTATAAAAATGGGATAACTGTCAACAGCATGCCCAATAAAGTATAACGCACCAGATGATCATTCATATATCATTTAAGTTCCTGGTATCATATGATCATTTCAGAGGCATAATCATCATCACTTTTTATTCTTTATAAGGTTACCTCACTTACATCTGCCAAATTGAGTCAGTCCATGGGGGGGGTGAAACAATGTTGTCATGTGCTCCATTATACATGATTTATCCAAGTCACTCAGCTTACCATTAAAAAAAAAAAAAATGTGAATGGTGTGCTTGTGAGATGGTGTCAAGAAATCTGAAAGTTTAAATGATGTGGGAATGGATATTTGGTCTATTTCACAAGGTACTCTGTTAATAGTTCTCTTACTTCTGTGATATCCTGCATCTTTTTCTGGATGGTGCCCAAAGCAATATGATTATTATGATGGTGATAATGTACTGTATATTCATCAGATTGAACATTGATAAGCTCGTCAGGCCAGATAAGCTACTCACCAACAGATAGCACCACCAACCATTACTTAGTACTCACTGTTTGAATGTTGTAATATGATTATGAAGCAGTAATAATATTGTTAATCTGGTGCAGATTGGGTTTATTTGGGTTCTTCTAAACAGGAAGGAATACACAAAACACAGATGATCCACCCTAATAGTACAAGGCGGACACACAAACTCAGAGTGGCAAGACTACAGGTTTATTACAAATCTTTGACTTTGACTACCACCTTAGAGAGATGGTGAAGTAGGCAATGAGAAAGCTTGAGATCGAGGAGTGGCTGGTTAGGGTGGTTATGGCCATGTATGTAGGTGCTCACAACCCAGGTGAGGGTAAATGGAGATCTGAGTGATGAGCTCATGAATGCTGGTGTGCATCAGGTGTCAGTATTGAGCCCCTTGTTGTTTATCATGGTACTTGAAGCCTTCTCACGTGACTTCAGAAACGGACTCTCGTGGGAGATGTTATGTGCTGATGATTTGATGTTGATTGCAGAGAATGAAAGGGAGGTGGAGGATAGATTTAGGAAGTGGAGAGATGGTGTGGGGCACAAGGGCTTAAGAGTAAATCCAGATAAAACGAAAGTGATGATATCTAGGGTTGGTGGCAGTACAGTCAAAGAAGAGGGAGAGTGGCCATGTGTGATTTGTTGTTGTTGTTGTTGTGATGGTTAGAGGGTGTGGACGACGATAAAGCCGTTTTCACTGTTGTTGTGATGGTTAGAGGGTGTGGACGACGATAAAGCCGTTTTCACCCTAGCAGTGGGCTGGGGGAGCTTTAAGCTGATGCAGTGGCAGACTTGAAGCCCCCACAGTTCCGTAAAAAGCGACCAAGGAGGTGTGATGCAGTTCTTCGATGTTGGGGGGTCTAGTCCTCGTTCTGATGTAGGGTAGGGAACGTGAATGTGGTGATCCCCTCTGCTACAAGCCTGTCACGTAAAATCATACGGTATGAGTGGAAGCTGGGGCAGTCTAAAAGGAAGTGGTCAATTGTTTCATTGACCGTGCAGCACCAAGGACAGTAAGGGTCAGGAGTGAGTCGGAGGCGATACAGATGGGCACGAAGATGAATATGGCCTATACGTAGTCTGGTCAACAGGATGTCAATAGTTCTGTCAGAGGATCTGGCCCAGGGGTGGGGGAAGAGTCAGTTCGATACTGTCCCAAGGTCACGGTGGGGAGGATAAGGCTGAGGGAGGAGTTCCACTGGTCCTGGCATACTCTGTTTACTAAAATCTTGTGTGTGCTTAGTGCCAGTGGTAGGGGTTCAACAGCTACTGTATTGTGAGCCATCTTGGCTGCAGCATCTGCGATTTCATTACCATGAATCCCTGAGTGTGCTGGCACCCATTGCAGTCTTATGGTCCAGCCGGTATGTATTAGCGACAGAAGGAGGGACTGGACGGCGTACACTAGCGGCTTGTCTGTATGTGAGGTGTGGGACGAAATAAGGGAGAGGGAGGACTGACTATCTGTGTATAGGACTGCTTTCTGTGGGCCAAGATGTGCCTGGATGAAGGAGAGGGCCTGATGAATGGCAAACAGTTCACCTGTGAGGCTGGGGTGTAATGGGCTGAGTTGCCATGTCTGACACAATGTCAGGTTCTCGAAGTAAACTGCTGCTGATGTCGAGGGCAGAGAGGGTACATGGGAACCATCTGTGAAAATGTTGAGGAAACCAAGATACTGCATGGCTGTCATCTCTCTGAAGATGGATAAGGCAAGATGTGTGTGCTCTGACTTACTGAAGGAAGGAAGTGTTACACTGATGAGGGGGGACAGGTCTGTCCAGGGCGAGAGAGGGGTGATGGCTGGTGAGGGTGGAGTGAGGGGTAGATCTTGGAGATGGCATAGTGACCTGATGAGGAATGGGTTGTGAGACTTAAGGCGCCAGTGAGGACTTATAGGAGACACATCCAGGGAAAGGGAGAGAGAAAGGAGGGGATGGGAGGCTGGGAGGGTCATGATCCTACACAGCGATTGGCAGTTGAGGCGGCGACGCTGGTCGGGGAGAGGCAGCAAACCTCCTTCTGCATGTAATGAGATGACGGGAGAAGAGCACATCGCTCCTGTGGCTATACGGAGGGCAGTGTTCTGTATTATATCTAGCGTGCTAAGTGTTGACCGTGCCACTGACCCATACAATATGCAACCATAGTTGATGCGACTGAGGATGCCTACCTTATAATAGTGTAGAAGGACATCATGATCCGCTCCCCAGCTCAGACTTGCTAGACGGTGCATGATGTCCAGGTGTCTGGAGCATGAGAGGCGGAGATGTTCAATGTGCATCCTACATGTGAGGACTGGACCATCCAACTGCATTCCCAAGTATTTGTGATGTCTACGCAGAGGTACCCCCATAGATGCCAGGCGGATTTTAGGAAGTGCTGGGAGTCGCTTGAGTGTATGGACCATTAGTGCACTTTTGTCAACACTGACGAGAAGTCCTCTGGCACCAAGCCAGTCACAAAGGGTAAAGGCAGCATGCTGCAGAGAGAGCTGTGCACTCTCCATTGTATTGGCCCGTACAACCAAGGTCAGATCATCAGCGTAGACCAGTAGGCTGCATTTTTTATATTTGGGTAGTCCAGAGAGTGCAACATTGAAGAGGAGGGGACTGAGTACAGCACCCTGTGGAACACCCCGGAGGATGGATTGCGAGGATGAGGTGGCGCTTCCGATCCGAACTTGGAATGTGTGGCCAGTGAGATAGTCTCGGATCCAGGAAAACAGAGCTCCAGTGACACCAAACTCTTGTAGCTGGTGAAGGATGCACTGATGGGACTCATTGTCAAAAGCTCCTTTGATGTCCAGGTATAGAGTGAGCATAACCAGCTTGCAGCGATATGTGTCATGGATGTGATGTTTCAACTGCAGCAGCACATCCATGGTGCCACGCCCTGGTCGGAAACCACACTGGTTTTCATGCAAGAGATCCCTGGACTCCAGCCACCAAGAGAGGCAAGATGCTACTAACCGCTCCATGAGCTTGCCCACATTGGAGAGAAGGCATATGGGTCTGTATGAAGCTGGATTTGTTGGGTCTTTGGATGGTTTAGGGAAGGGGAGGAGAGTGGCATTCTTCCATGGGATTGGGCAGATCCCCTCCTGCCAGCTCTTGTTATACATGGCAAGGAGGCATTCCAAGTGAGAAGCTGGGAGATGTTGCAGGAATTCATTTGGCATCATGTCTGGTCCCACTGCAGTTTTAGGGTGCAGCCTGGGTGTAGGAAACTAGGCAAACCACACTCACCGGCCTCACAACGTGAACTGCCAAGGTTCCTGGTTGCATACCACAGGAACCTTCCGATGGCGTCATCACTCGTGACTTAGCAGGTGTGTGCGTGCACACACACACTAACACTCTCGTCCTCTCTTCTTAATTTGACAGAAGATTCCAAGGACGAAGCTGGATGGTCTATTTGCGTCTGATACACACTATGTATCCAATAGACTTTTGTGTGAGTACCATCAACACCTGATACGCACTATGTATCCAATACATACACTTTTGTTTAATTACTATCAAGACCCAGTCTGTGGCCACATACAGATATGTGATGTCTCTTGAAGTATTATAAACTTTCTAGTCTCGGCTGAGTGCTGCACGCAGCTGCTCGGTCGAGGCACTTTTCTTGGTGAGACAATCAGCCAGTTGTTGTGATGTATCCACCCAGGATACCTCATCAATGTCCCCCCGCTCCAACATGTCCTGCAACACAGCAATATCAATGCGCAATCTCCTGTCTTCTACGCTCCTACAGGAGTAAAGGGCATCCACCAGACTCTTGTTGTCGACGAAACACTTTATTTTGATCTTTCCACACACAGAAACCTCACGCAATATGTTGGAGAGATATACAGCAGTTTCAGCACGTTCAAGCAGCGCCAATGCCTCAGCAGATAAGGTAGATTTGACGACCCTCCTGATCTTTCTTGTCTGCCAGAACATAGGACATCTTGCCTCACTAGCATCTCGTAGGAAGATCACAAAACTCCCTGAGATCCATTGCCTACAAGGTTGGCAAATGAGGCATCCGAAAAGCACTCTATATGACAGTCCTCGATCGGCCCCATTCCTGGAATGTATAGCTTCATGTTGTCAGTCTTCACCCTTGAGATCACCTTATTGAGTCTAAGCAAATCCGCTACAGTAGCTCGGTTGCTATTCACACTCAACTCACACACATCAAAGGCAGTATCTGGCCAAGTGTATGTGGCAGTCCAATTGAGTTGCCCAATTAATGCTTGGTACTCCATTTTCTCAGACCCGGACAGCTCCCCTGATTTTACTGCTGCACGATGTTTACTCAGCGTGACTGGTTTCAAAGATGAAACATATTGGAATTGGTCGAGCGTTATGCTGCCATCGATGTTGGAGATGACATTGAGACCAACGTATTTGAAGGCTTTTGAGTCTGAACTGCCGATGAGGAATATTTGACTCAAACGATTTATCACTTGCTGTTCGAACTCATGTGTACCAGCCCAAAGGAAGTCATCGACGTAGATGCATACAATGCCTTCGACTTTGCCACCATTGCTCCAAGAGAACAGCACTGAATCCAGTGATGACACTTTAGCTCCGAGACTCAACAACTGATCTTTTACGCGCAGATACCAATGCCTAGCAGCGTCACAAAGGCCGTAAACAGTTTTCTTTAGTCTCCATAACTTACCATTTGCATATTCAGACGGAGAACATAAATGAACAACTCTCTCAATGTCGTTACCTTGCAAGTAGGCAGCTTTCACGTCCATAGTGTGGCAATCCCGCTGGTTGGTGGAGGCCAAAGAAAGTGCCAAACGCACTGCTTCCTTTGAACAAGTAGGCGAGTCTTTTCGGAGATCCACTGTGTCTTCCTCAAATCCTCTGGCGACTAAGCGGGCCTTAACAATAGGCTTTCCATTTTTCAGTTTTTCTGTCACAACCCATCGAACCATTATGGCACCTTGCCCAACATCATCTACTTCCTCATACACATCATTATTCTGCCAATTTGTAATTTCATTTTCCTTAGCACATAATACGGCCTCAGAGTTGAAATGAACAAGCATTTCTGCGTCATCATCAACCACTTCCCATTCACTAAGATCATTCTGCTTCAGAACATCTGCATCAATCTCCGAAGACGCCACCCTCACTCTTCCAGACAATGACAGGTGAATAGCTAAGGCTTGTTTTTCTTTTGCTAGGTCCGTTAGTTTGCACCAAATGCCAATGTCTTTTTTCCAGCTCTCATATGCAGAATAATTTTCAAGTTTTGGAGGCCACTTGGTCGAACACGACGCCATTCTTCTAACTACGCTCTGCTACCAGTGTAGGAAACTAGGCAAACCACACTCACCGGCCTCACAACGTGAACTGCCAAGGTTCCCGGTTGCATACCACAGGAACCTTCTGATGACGTCATCACTCGTGACTTAGCAGGTGTGTGCATGTGCACACACACTAACACTGGGGAGTGCTTGTGACAACTCATGCATAGTGAAAGGGTAGCTGAGGGATACTTGTGAATGATCGAGTTACTGGCCCTGGAGGCTGATGGACTTCTAGAAGCAGTGAAAACTGAGAGGGAGTTCCCAGGATGGAATGGAAGTGTTGGGCTATAAAGTCTGCTTTGTCCGAGTCATCCAGCAGTAAGATGCCATTTCTTTGCAGGGGATAGGAGTGCTGGGATGAACGGCCCTCCATGGAACGTAGGAACCTCCAGGTGCGTGATGTCGAGGTGGAAAAGGTGATGCTGGAACAGAATGTATTCCAGGCTTGGCATTTGGTAACTGCTATGATCCTGGAACATACTGCGTCCAGTCGTCGATAACTGATTTTACGGGCATCGGTAGGGTGCTTTTTCCTCTCACGCCAAGCCCTGCAGCGATTTTTAACTGCCATCGCACACTCATCTGTCCACCACGGCACACCTGATCTTGTAGTAAATCGGGAGGACGAGAGTCGGAATGCCACCTTGCCGGCGGACAACAGACTAGCTGAGAAGTTCTCGGCTTCGTGATGGATAGAAGCAGCGGGGTGGGTAAGTCGCGGGAGGGCCTCCTTGAAGTTCCCCCAGTTTCCAGAGCAGAGGTTCCAGTGTGGGTGGCTTGGGGAGAGATGATGTGGTTGATGGGTATGAAAGGTGATAATGACTGGTAGGTGATCACTACCCATGTAGGGACCGAGGGTCACCTCACAATCTGTGAAAGCCTGATCCCCAAGGACTAAGTCCAGAGTTGAGGAACAACCTGTATGAGGATCAGTGTGGGTAGGAAGAGATGGTGGAGTAAGGAGACTTAATGACTGCGAACGTAGAAGGGTGTGAAAAAGGACTTTTCCCGTATTATTAAGGGAGCAGGAGGGAGTGTTAGGGTCCCACAAGTGGTGTCGAGCATTGAAGTCTCCCATGATCAAGACCGGGAAGGGGCACTGTGTAAAGTAGTGCTGTAGTTCTTCCTGTGAAACACTTGTGCAGGGGTTATAACAGATAAGTACAGTGCACCATGCCTTCCGTAAAGCTACCCTGATGGCTAATACTTCCATGACCCCACCTGTGTAAGAAGTAAAGGACAGGTTGGAGCAGGGAACATCTGCACGTATACATGCTACTATACCACCCCCCTTACCCTGAGGATGATCCCTTCTGATTATCGTATAGCCTGGGAGAGTGAATTGGAGTCTGGTGTGAAACCAGGTTTCACATACTCCAATGATATGGGGCTGGAGGGGCAGGAATGTTGCCTTAAAGTCTTGGGTCTTCCGAATTAGAGAACGAGCGTTCCAGAGAATGGCAGTTAAAGGGGGGACGATATCCATAATGAACATAAATAATTTTTCAGCTTTGGCCAGAGTTGGGCAAAAACGTCTGTCAGGGGTTTACCAGAGAGGTACAGGCTGATTGCCTCAAACAGCAATGTTACTAGTGGATTAGGGGAACTGTCCTCATCTGCAAGAGAGGTAGATTCTCGGACTTGAGAAGGGGGGAGTCGGTGCCGCATCCTTGGGTCAGAGGGTGCTGGCTGAGGAGGATGGGAATGTGTCAGTCCAGGTTGTCAGGTTGGAGGTGTCGCACTCAATAGAGGAGCAGTGTCACTGATGGCAGCATCCAGTAGCTCGTCATCTGAGCTTGTCTGGGAATGATGGGGTCGTTTGCATGGGTTCTGTCTGATAGGGGATTGATGGACCACTATGTCAGAAGTAGGGTCAGTTGATGCATGGAGTGTCACTATGTCAGGGGAGTCAAAGTCATTTCCCTCCCTGAATGCAGCGAAGCGGTTCTTGGTGACCGTGGCATATGTTGCTGCTTCCGGACAGGGCCTACTCTGCGTGATCTTGTTGGAGGTGATGCGGGGGGTGACGTCAACGGTCCGGGCTTTGGGTGCGTTGCACAGGGCTCAGAGTTTCTTATTTACCTCCTGTAAGGCTACCTTGCCTTCCTTTACTGTGTCGTGAATGGCACTGGCTTCTTTGTAGACCCCCCATAACTTCGATAACACTGTGGTGACCGCCACGCAGGTAACAACGTGGGGCATTGGTACATTTTTGGCCATCCTTGGTTTGGAAAGAGTGCCATCCACTACACATTGAACAGCGGACTTTGTTCTTGCAGGAGACGATGCTGTGGCCGTACTGATGGCAGTTGTAACAGCGCAGGACAGGAAAATGGTAGGGGCTCACTGCATACACCACATGACCATAGGCCACCTTTAATGGTAGTGGACCTGTAAATTTCACTCTTACACTGAGGGAGGGCTGACGGCCTGATTCATTTGGAACACAAGCTGGTATTCTATATACATCTAGCATTTCTGCTGGGTGTCCACTAAGCACCTCTAATTTTGAGCGGAGGCTGGTTTTAGACACCTGAGTTGTGATTGGTCCAATCTTCCCATATACTACCTCCGGATCAGAGTCAGTGACTGACCTCTTACAGGTTACCTGATATGGTCCCAGCTTGGTTAGTGATTCCATTGGTGGCTCAATCTCAGGCACCACTCTGGCTAGAATCCTGACCCTTAGACCCCTGCCTGAGCCCAAGATTGTCACCTCCTCCTCTCGGCTATACTTGGCAAATGGACTCTCATTGATGGATTTTGTTAAGGTGTCCAGGTCCTGGAATATTGGCTCGTTATTGACTGACCTGATGATGTAAGATACCAGTCGGTCTGTGCAGGAGTTGGTTGGGGAGGAGCTGGTGCGTTGTTGTTTGTCCACCGGCTCTGTTTGAAGATGGTCCTTGTCCCCAATTGTCCTTTTCCCTGTACAAATGGAGGGTTGATGATCCATTGCCGTGTCTCCGGCGCCTCCACCTGACTCGTCATCCATCACTCACTTCGTTTATCTCTTGCTCCGAGAGCTCAAGTCGGCACAACCTCATTCCACAACAGCCCTCCAGAGAATCGCATGTGTGATTTGCCACAAGGGCATGGGAAGTAATTCCATCTTGTGTAGTGTCTGTGATAGTGGGTGCATAAAAGATGTAGTAGTATTAGAGGTGAGGTAGACTTCAAGATAATGCTGATTTCATGTGTATGGTGTGTTGGGGAAAGCAGGTGGAGCTTGTCAGGCATGAAAGGATTGAACTTGCTGGTGAGTCTCTTGAGTGTGTGGGAGAGATTTGTTATTTGGGAGACATGTTATGTGCTGGAGGTTGGGCTGGAGCTAGCTCTGTGGCTAGAGAGAGGAGTGGTTGGAAGAAGTTCAGGGAGCTGTTGCCTTTCCTGACAATGAGGGGGCTCTCCCTCCATGCAAAGGGATCTTTTTATGCAGCATGTATTAGGAATGTAATGTTGTATGGTAGTGAGACTTTGGCAGCAAAGGATGAGGATATCCACTGGTTCAAACATATGGAAATGACAGTGATCTGGTGGATGTGCAATGCGTCCCTGTGTGTGAGGCCTGGGGGGGCTAGGTTTACAATGGAAAAGTTGAGGGGTTGGATGGGACTGGAGTGTATTGGTGTTGTGATGAGGAGAGGTAGATGGAGGTGGTCTGGACATGTGGAGAGGATGGAGGATGATAACTGGGTTCAGAAAATGAGAAATGTTAGTTAGGAGTGGGGTTGTGAGAGGTAAGCGATAAAGGCCGGGGATGAGGTCGTTGAGTGTGGCCTCAGGGGTAAGGGACTGTATAGGGAAGCTGTGAGAGATTGAGGAGCATGGAGAGGCATCATTAGTGACCAAGACAGACCCATGCAAGCATGTTGGAGTTTTCAAAAATGAATGTTGAACAGTGAACATCTGGGACAAGCAGAGACATACTGATAAGGTAAATGAAATGGTCAGTTGGGGATATGTGTCTTACTAGGGGTACCTGAAGGGACCTCTACTCCAAGTGTCTAGGGATTGCTGCCAAGTCTATACACCGGAATAAGACACCTTTCCTGATACTTCATTTGCGATTTTTACTAGGATCCATCGGTCCGTGTGAACTAGACACAAAATATTTATAGTCATCATGAAATCGGGTTCATTTCTAGTCGGCAACGAAGATTTCTTGATAAACTACTTCGTCTTTCCTGCATAGACACCTACCCTCATATGCTTGGTCCTTTCTTCAATAGTACGAACAAAGAATTGCAGATAACAGGTGAAAAATATTTATAGTCATCCTGGAATAAGATTGATTTCTTACTGTAGTTTGATGGCAGGTGAGTTTACATCTATATGATCGGATGGTGTTCTCTGTGTATTTTAAGGAAAGAGGCCAAAAGGGAGAGACTACTACTCTAGTTCCAAAGGTAGGGAACGAGATATCTGGTTTTTCCTAAGGACTTAAAAGGGACAGACGTTAGTGTTTGTTGTTCCCAAAGTGGACTGTCAGGTAGGTTAGAAGGGACCAAAGAAAATCGGGACAGCAAGGTGGTCTGTTGTTGTTGCTGGGATCTCCTTTCCAGGTGTGGGGGGAAGGGTTAGTGTAAGAGGGAATACAAGGGGTGGGGTTGCTCCAGGAGTCATGGTATCTTACAGTGGTCGGTCTTGGTCAAGAATACGTTGTGGCTTCTCCGGTATTGAACTGCGTCGAGCCAGTTCAGTAGTGGAGGAGGGACATCGTTGCTTTGGAGCTGAACTGCATTGAGCCAGTTCAGTAAGTAAGTAAGTAGTGATTTGTGACTGCTCAGGAGCTGAACTGTGTCGAACCAGTTCAGTAGGTGAGGGAGAAACGTCATAGCTCCTCTGGAGCTGAACCACGTCAAGCCAATTTAGTAGGTAAGGAGGGACGATGTCGCCACTCTGGAGCAGAATTGCATCGAGCCAGTTCAGTAGAGATGTCACGTAGGTCTCGGTTTAGGATACGTCTTGGCTGTTCAGGAGCAGAACTGCGACAAGCCAATTCTGGTGAGACGTTACGTCCAGCCAACGTCTGGTCAGAGAAGCATCAAGCCTTCCCTGGAGTACCGCCCCGAGCCAGTACTCGACTGATGAGCACTGGCTGTTTGCAGTACTTGGAGCTCTGGCTGTGACAGCGGGTGGGTTGCGGCTTGGGGCGAGAGAGGCACTCAGTGGCGGCGTGAACTTGGTCTCTATACTCTTCTTGTTCTGATGCTCGTATGGTAGCTATCCTGGTGGTGGAGTGAAGCTGCCTCACATCCCTGAGATGGTTTTCTGTGGTGGTAGCTGGAGGGGGGACTGAGATTGATAGCCTCTTCCCGAGCATTTCACTCCCCTTGCCAATTTTAAAGCCATGGCCTTGTAGCATGAGGTCGAATGTCTTTTCTTGGTTGGTGACTGTGGTTGGTGTAAGGTCCTGCAAGGTGTAATACCAGGCTTTGGATCATTTGTCTGGTCTCCTCTTCTGGACTCTGATGAGAATGAGTGAGCTCAGTTTGGGGTAGGTCGCGAGGAGACATAGCAGGTTTCAAGACCCCTGGATTCACCTCTTGCATCCAGTGTGGGAAATCCAAAAGGTATAACGGACGAACATGTTGGTGTGGGTTGGGTGTGGTTGGAGAGAGGAGATTGCAGTGAAGACTGTGGCTATCATGGTAGCTGGGAGGCAAATGGTGACCCTTGACCCGGGGTCAGGGTTCAAGTCGTCCTTTGCAGACGCGAAAGTAGCAGTGGAATGGGTGTGAGCTGGTTGGGGGATAGGCGAGGTGGGACATATGTTAGTTGGTGATCTTTGCTCTGGATTTTCCTGAGCTATGGGCTGGGTTTGGTTTGTGGTTGGGATTGAGGAGGAGGTGGGAGATGGAGTGATAGGTTTTGAGGTTATTGGGAGACTGTATCTGTTAGGTGGTTTTTATTGGCGGCCTGATCTGGTGCGGCTTCTTCTGTCTCATGGGTGTGTAGATGAGAATGAGTGGCTAGTTGATGATCTAGGGCATGGGGAGGATGGATATGAGGATGGAGAAGGTTCTGGCGGGGGTTGTGGTAAGAGTGGCTGATGATCGGGGATATGTGACAAATGAGATTGGGTAGGTGAAAATGTATGGGGTGGCTGAGAGTTGGGATTGTGGATTTGTGTGTGTAGTGGAAGGTGAGGGAAGGGGTGAGGATAAGAGTTGCCAGTTAGGGGATTGTGGGATTGATGGGTTGAGTGGTAAAGATGAGGATGAGGTCTGGGGAGGTGAGGATAGGTGACATTGTGCGAAATTTAGCAGTGATAGTCAGGGAGAGAAGTTCGTGGGTGGGGTGGGGAAGACAGGGTATTGGATTTGGGGGTAGTTGAACAACTGGGGCCATGGGCGTTCGTGGGTGATGGGGGGTGAAGTGTGGTTTTCCTTCGAGTCTGTGTTGATTTTGCTGGGTTTGAGGGGGTCATATCAATGGACACTCTGATGCTCATGTGGTAGCTATCCTGGTGGTGGAGCAAAGCTGCCTCCCATCCCTGAGATGGTTTTCTGTGGTGGTAGCTGAAGTGGGGACTGCGGTAGGTAGCCTTGTCCTGGACATTTCAAATATTACCACCACCACCACCACCACCACCACCACCACCACCACCACCACCACCACCACCGATTGTTATTATTCCAACTCTTTTTCCCACCAATAGAAAATGAAAAAGGATCCAGAAATAGGAATGCTTTATGAAATGGACCAAGCATCTGTTTAGTCATCATTCAGCCAAACAAAAGTCATGGCGCGCCTAACAGGTAAACCATCCATACTTTTTTTTTTTTTTTAACAAGCATCTGGGATAGAGTAATTTCATCTACCACTAAGATAAGTCAAATTACAATTCTTGACTTGTACATCTCCATAGGTACTTCATTCAGTTATATCTTTTGTCGATTCTTGCACTTTATGTCGATTCTTGCACTTTATCACTTTCCACACTTCACTTTCTCACTCATTAATACCATATCTAGCCATCCTCTTGGTTTTTCATGCCTCCTTCCACCCTCAAACTCATATGTACACTTTTTGCCATACTATTAATAACCATTCTCTCTTTATGACATACAGTACCTGTTATGCCACGTACTCAGAGATCACCTTCTTGCTTTCTGAGTATGTGGGTCTGATATTGGGTTCTTCCTAAGACCAGGTCCAGAGCATGCAACCAAAGGAACAGGGCTTAAAAGCACAGGCTAACCAGTCTTACACATATATTACCCACAAAGAATGTAGTGACTTGACACAATACAATATAATAGATTACACACACTATATGAATTATAAGGATCTGAGTCTGGGATTAGTGGGCTGGTAAGATAACTGCAGGTGGTGCCCAGGTGTGGGAGGTGTCTTGTCAGGTGTGCGCTCTCTGAAGGGGCGCTGGACCGCCATTTTACTTTTGATCTTAGGGCGAGGGCTGCTGGGTGGTGTAGAGGGAGGCCTTTCATTAGAGGGGCCTCCGTCGGTGTGTCGGCCCTCGGGGCTGGGGCCGAACAGGTCTATCAGGCGCGCTTCCTTGCGCCTGCCCTTGGTGGAGGATGGTTTGCCGGCTTGTCTAGGGAGGTCTTGGCCGGGAGTTCTCGTCGGGAGTCCGACAGGGGCTGCTTGCAGTCTCTCCTCTCCAGGGAACCCGTCAGAGGTTTCATGTTGTCTCGCCTCATTCGGGAGTCCGACAGTGACTGGTGACTTAGGGGTGCTGGTTGTGATGAGTGTACCCCAGGACTCACGATAGGGCCTCTCCAGACTTCTTCCAGCAGGGACTTCGCTGGGGATTCTGCTCTGCTCCCTGTGGTGTAGGGAGAGCAAGAGGGACATCTCACTCTGGAGGAGTGAGGTGAGTAAGGGGCATGACCCGCTTGTCCACTGGAGGAGTGAAGCAAGCAAAGGTTGTGACCCCCTATAGGTGTCAAAAGTTCAGCAGATGAGGCCCGCACAGTGGGCGTTGCCGTGGTTCTGCCTGTAGGGTGGTGTGCTTGAAGGGCACATCTTTTCCTCGAACCTTCCCCTGCTGTCCCAGGCCGCACAGGCGAGGTCTGTACAGTGGACGGTGCCTCCTTGACTGGCACGGTGGGCACAGACGTGGTTCTGCTAGGCATTGGGACTGCAGGCGAGAGAAGCATGGTGGGCGTCCTCTCCCTGGCAAGCACGGTGGGTGTTGTCGTGGTCTTGCTTAGGGTGGGGGCTGCAGGTGAGGGAAGCACGGTCGGCATTCTCTCGCCAAGAAGCTCGACGGGCGTTGTTGGGGTCCTGCTGGTGGCTGTAGGTGAAAGGGGCATGGTGGGTGTCGTCGTGGTCTTACAGAAGGCAGTAGGTGAAGGGAGCATGGTGGGCATCCTTTCCCTGGCGAGCACGGTGGACGTTGTCACTGTCCTACTGGGGGCAGTAGGTGAAGGGAGCATAGTGAGCGTCCTTTCCCCGATGAGCATGGTGGGCGTTGTCGTGGTCCTACTTGGGGAGTCTGCCGGCACGCAGATACTGCCCCGATTCCATTAAGTGCTGGTCCAGGTGGAGGGTAATGCGGCAGGGTGACCTACCTCTAGTCAATTCCGTTGAGGGGAAGAAGGGCGCGTGGTGGGTGGGGACGTATGTTCATCTTTTCCCGATCGCTCGTTCTTTTCTCGTACTTCTATATGGTCTCCCCTTGGTGCTACCCCATACTCATCTTGTATTTCAGTACCATCTAAGCATTTGTTTTCTACCCTTTGAACAATAGACTCTACAACTTTCATGCATGTATATATCTTTTTTTTCCCTATGTAGCCCACATATATTGCTCAACATATATATTGCTCATTCTCATCAGTACTAAACATCTTTCCAAACTTGCTTAAATAGTAAAATCATATGGCAGTAGCTGTAAAATGATAATTCAGAAAAAGTTAATGGAGAGTTGTCTAACCTCTTCATTAGTAGATTTTTTCTAAGCTGCATAACTTGTTGAGAAAATCATATGGCAGTAGCTGTAAAATGATAATTCAGAAAAAGTTAATGGAGAGTTATCTAACCTCTTCATTAGTAGATTTTTCCTGAGCTGCATAACTTGTTGAGTGATGGCAAGACTATATTTAATGAAAAAACTAATTATGCTGAAGGGGTTTGCTTTCTGCTACTGCTCCCTTGACTTTTAAGTGTTTGCTTAGTATTCAGTTTTGTTTCAAGGCTTTTGTGACAGCAGACATTTTTCCTTTATAATCCACTCTGCTGTCTGCTCCTCCTTACACATTTACCTCTCTTTTCAATCTTTACACTCAGGTATTTAATTTCATTTTGAAGTTCAGTAATATTGATATAAATAAATTTGATATTCTTAGCGAGCGAGGAACGGGTCTGACTCCACTGATGTATGCAGGCCAGATGGGTGATGCAGCACTGGTGGGAACCCTCTTAAAAGCTGGAGCAGTAGTCTCACTAACCAACCACAAAGGCCACAGTGCAGCAAGGATTGCTCATGATGCTGGCTTTCATGATGTTGCTGCAGCCATCACTCAGTGGGGTCTCCAAGGTACAGCTAAGCAGATACTGTTATGATTGCTGTACTTAACTAATTGAATAACTTGAATGGTTTATTACATAGGGCATTCATGGAAATTAGTACTGTTTATGAAGTTGTAAGGGAAGAGTAAAAGGAAAAGAAGGCTGAAGTAAGAAGATGTAGCACTACAGACAAACAAGACTGAAAGAATATTTAAGGCCAATTTATATAGCTGAGAGATTATTAATGGCAGGCATCATAATAGAACCCTCAGGTAGCTAAATATTCCTTAGTGAGCCTAGGTTAGGCTCTCTTACTACCTAATTGCTGTGGGAAAAAAGATATAATGGTGATGAAGAAACAGCAACCAGGCATTCAGAAATATTTTGGCCTGACCCTATTCTCTCTTTTAAGCCCTTGAGAGATAATGATGAGCTTGATGTGCAGGTTGCATTTGTTTTTGGCTCATCCTCACAACCAAGTATCTTTTGAAAAAGAGAGCAATCATGTCAAGGAGTGAGTGTTAATTTAAAAGGTGGAAAGGCAATGGGAGCTACTGAACCCTTTGAGCCAGAAATGAAAACACTAAAGCCTGTCAGTTAATTGAACTCCTATGAATTTAGTGCCTGAATAGCTAAGATTTCAGCCTGGTGGAGGAGGTTCACAGCCAGAGGAAGACAATAGATGTTTCTTAAAAAAAAAAAAATCACTAACGGAAATAAAGCAAACAGAACTTCAGGAGGTTCCTGCAAGTTTTCTCTTTCTCACATCTTCCTGGATGGTGAGAGAGAGAGAGAGCAACTTGGTAGTGCCAGTTGATACTTGAAATTTAGAGGCCCAAGAATCGGAACAGAAAAATACATGATAGGTACAGTATTACAAAAACCTCTATTTGCTGCTTCAAAGGGTTTAAGTAACTGTGTAGCTAACTACTTCATTGGGTGGAAATTAGAATTCCCATCATCTAATCACTCTAACAAAATGAAGATCACATATATATTGCAGAGCACTGTCTCAGTACTTGAATCCCTGGGCACTGTATCTGAACTACCGATATCCGAATGGTCATTTATCCGAATCATTTTTTTTTTTTTCCTCTCCAGAAGCCTTAAATAACAGAGGAATTAGTTGGAGAAGAACAGGGAGGTTTTAGGAAGGGAAGAGGTTGTGTAGACCAGATATTCATTCTTAGATCTTTAGTGGAAAAGCTTCTAGAGAAGGGAAAGAAGTTGTATGCAGCCTTCATTGATCTGGAGAAAGCATATAACAGGGTGGATAGACAAGGATTGTGGAAAGTATTAAGAATATATGGAGTGGATGGGAAGTTGTTGAAGGCAGTGAAGAGTATGTATGAAGGTGCTAAGGCTGTAGTGCGTGTGGATGGCAAACTGAGTGAATCTTTCCATTTGAAGGTTAGATTGAAACAAGGATGTGTCATATCTCCATGGTTGTTCAATCTGTACATGGATGGGGTTATAAAAGAGATACAAGGTCCGGCAGTGGATGTTGGAGCGGCCCTAGTGAGAGAGGGCAGTGTTTGGAAACTCCCTGTACTGTTGTTTGCAGATGATACTGTGTTGTTGAGCGAAGACGAAGGGGAGCTCCAAGGCATGGTAGAGAGTTTGGAAGAGTGTGTAAGAAACGGAAGGTAAAGGTGATTGTAGGGAAGAGTAAAGTGATGGTCTTCGAGAGAAGTGAAGCCAGTGATTGTACAGTGAGATTGGATGGGGAGGATATGGAGAATGTGAGTGCATTTAAGTACTTGGGTAGTGTGATGAGTAAGGATGGAAGTCTGGAGGGTGAAGTGCTTGAAAGGGTGCGGCAGGGAAGGAAGGTTGCTGGTTCGTTGAAAGCAGTGATAAGAAACAGGGAGGTGAGTTTGTTTCGTTTCGTTTTTGAGGGCTCCAACATGCTTGCATGCATTGGCCTTGGTCACCTAATGGCGGCTATCCATGCTGCTCGATCTTTGGCAGCCTCCCTGTTCAGTCCCTTAACCCTTAAGTCACACTTAATGACCTCATCCCATGTCTTTCTTGGTCTACCCCTCCCAACCCCTCCCCCAGTATTAACACTTCTCACCCTCTGTACCCAATTGTCATCCCCCATCCTCTCCACATGTCCAAACCACCTCAGCCTACCTCTCCTCATCACAACACCAATACACTTCAGTCCCATCCTACCTCTCAACTCTTCCATTGTAGACTCAGCCCCCCCAGGCCTTGCACACAGGGACGCACTGCACATCCACCTAATCATTGTCATTTCTGTACATTTAAACCTGCGAATGTCCTCTTCCTTTACTGCCCAGGTCTCGCTACCATACGGCATCACACTCCTAACACATGCTGCATACAAAGACCCCTTAGCACGTACGGAGAGTCCCCTCAGTGTCAGGAGAGGCAACAGCTCCCTCATCTTCTTCCAACCACTTCTCACCCTAGCAACCGAGCTAACTCCAGCCCCACCTTCGGCACATAACATGTCTCCCAAATAACAAAACTCCTCCATACATTCAAGAGACCACCAGCAAGTTCAACCCTCTCATGCCTAACAATCTCCACCAGCTCTCCCTGACACGTCGCATACATGAAATCAGCATTATCTCGCAGTCTACCTCTAATACCGCTACATCTCTTGTGCACCCATTTATCACAAACACTACACAAGATGGAAGTACTTCCCACACCCTTGTGGCAAACTGCACATGGCAACTCTTCCTCTCCTCTGATTGTTTTTTTTTTTTTTATGCAAGGAAGAAGGAAACAAAGGCCAGGGCCCGCATACTTTCTTTACCCCTGCACAGTTGTTGACCTTGTACACGGGTTTTATTCGCCCGTGTATGGAGTACAACTCTCATGTGTGGGGAGGTTCCCCACATGCAGCTCTTCTCAATAGGGTGGAGTCAAAGGCTTTTCGTCTCATTAACTCTCCTCCTCTTACTGATTCCCTTCAACCATTGTCTCTTCGCCGCACTGTTGCATGTTTATCTCTCTTCTATCACTACTTCAATGGTCACTGTTCCTCTGAACTGTCTGCTTGCATCCCTCCACCTCTACGATGGGCACGTAGTACCCGTCTAGCAACAAACTCTCATCCCTTTTCTGTCCAACTCTCTAATGCAAGAGTTAACCGTTACTCCCAGTCTTTTATTTATGCAACTGGTCAACTCTGGAACTGTCTTCCTCTGTCTGTATTTCCTACTTCCTATGATCTCCAGTCTTTCAAACGCAGTGTGTCCAGGCATCTCGAATTGAACGGATCTTCAATTTGGCTCTCTTTTGTATTGTTTTTGCTTTTTCTTGGAAGGAACAGTATGCAGGCCCGTGCCTTTGGTTCCTTCTTCTATGCATAAAAAAAAAAAAAAATGCTGTTCCTTCCAAGAAAAAGTAAAAACAATACAAAAGAGAGCCAAATTCAAGATCCATTCATTTCGAGATGCCTGGACACACTGCGTTTGAAAGATTGGAGATCATAGGAAGCAGGGAATACAGACAGAGGGAGACAGTTCCAGAGTTGACCAGTTGCATAAATGAAGGACTGGAAGTAACGGTTAACTCTTGCATTAGAGAGTTGGACAGAAAAGGGATGAGAGTTTGTTGCTAGACAGGTACTACGTGCCCGTCGTAGAGGTGGAGGGATGCAAGCAGACAGTTCAGAGGAACAGTGACCATTGAAGTAGCGATAGAAGAGAGATAAAGAAGCAACAGTGTGGCGAAGAGACAAAGGTTGTAGGGAATCAGTAAGAGGAGGAGAGTTAATGAGATGAAAAGCCTTTGACTCCACCCTATTGAGAAGAACTACATGTGGGGAGCCTCCCCACACATGAGAGTTGTACTCCATACACGGGCGAATAAAACCCGTGTACAAGGTCAACATCTGTGCAGGGGTAAAGAAAGTTTGGAGTCGGCCTAGCACACCTAATCTCTTGGAAGCAGATTTCACAAGAGATGCAATATGTTCTTTCCAAGACAAATCCCAAGAGAATGAAACCCCTAGCATGTTCAAGGATGATGCAGGACATAACTGTTCATTATTAAACATTAGTGAGTAATCCTGAGGAAGATTTTGTCGGGTTGATAAGTGTAAGAACTGAGTTTTTGATGCATTAAAAATAACAAGATTATTTTTACCTCAATCAGAGATATGAGCCAAGTCAGACATTAGGTGTGCC
>JAGKTI010001791.1:30589-46780 GCA_018397915.1 Birgus latro
TACAGCTTAGAAGGTCATTGATGAATATAAGAAAGAGAGTTGGTGATATGACAGCTGAGGAACACCACTGTTGACAGGTCTAGGAGAAGAACGATGGCTGTCTACAACAGCGGCTATAGAACGACCAGAAAGGAAGCTAGAGATGAAGGCACAGATGGAAGGATAGAAACCGTAGGAGGGCAGTTTGGAAATTAAAGATTTATGCCAGACTTGATCGAAAGCCTTTGAGATGTCAAGTGCAATGGCAAAGCTTTCGCCAAAGTCCCGAAAGGAGGATGACCAGGAGTCTGAAAGGTAGGTGAGAAGATCGCCAGTGGAGCGTCCCTGACGGAACCCATACTGACGATCAGAAAGAAGGTTGTGACAGGAAAGATGCCCCAATCTGTCTGATCAAGCAGTCCCATCAGTCGCAGACAAGCAGCCACCCGTGCAAGGCTGTCCCATGCAGTGAACTGTTGTTCTCATGCAGCTAACAGCACCAGCCAGGCACTGGGATTAATTTGAAAGTTTGGTTCCTGAGTGGACTTTGTATTTACATCTCCACCCAGTTAACAGGAGCAACATGGTAGGCTCCATGTCATCTCATTATTTAACTGTATGGTTACCACCCTACATTGTAAATGATTTGCTGATTTACAGGAGACAGTTTGGTTTGTTACATAGTGTCGAACCTCCTGTAATGAAAAGTAGAGTCATTAATAGTGTCAGGAAGGATGAGGGAAATAGGAATCGAGGAGGACATATACAATGATAGACATGAAGGAAGAAACAGGCAGCACTACATCAAGTGAGTAGATGGTGGGTACCCCCACCTTCCACCTTGTGTAATACAAAAGAGTACAAAGGAAAGCAAACAGCAACAGACCTGTTGGTCCTTTCATGGCTGTTTGGTACAAGGAAGGTTGTAACTATACTCGATTTTTTTCAAGCTGATGATCCACGTTCGTGAATGTGGCACCTGCGCAATCCTGCCGCGTTCTTGGTTTGTTTCAGTTTCATACCTGAAGTATCATAATTACCAAAAAAGACTATATTCCAGTTCTCATAATGCTGTTTCACATTGTCATTGTACTATATTAACAGACATGAAATGAGTGTGTATCTGTGCTTCATCCAGAGAGACAATGAATTTAAGGTAGTTGAATTTGAACTGAAATATTTATTGTTGTAAAGGGCACAGAGTTGTTGCATCTCTAATAAATAAATATATATACTGTATATACTTACGGATATATATAGTTATGGATAATATAGGGAAGGTATCGAAGCAATGGAGTAGGTGTGATCCATAATAAAGTCTGACATTGTGCGAGAAGAGCAGTCTCTCGGTCTCCCCCCCCCCCCATAGGGAATATTCCATTCGCCTCCCCACTTACCACCACTTTACCACTGACAAAACTGCTAATTTACTTAGAATGGTACTATTGTCTAATGTAACAAGTGCCTAAGTACAGTATTAAGATACCTTTGATTTGCACTTATCCAGCTAAACGTGTTTATATTTTTAAAAATATGGGGAGATGGAACAACTCCATACCTTTTACAACAATAAATATTTCAATTCAGTTTCAACTTCCTCAAATTCATTTTCCGTTTGAGTGAAGCACAGATACACACTCGTTTCATGTCTGTTTGTATAGTACAATGACAGTGCAAAACAGCAATTATGAGAAATGGAGGATAAGGTACAATTGTTGTTTGTAAATATGATACTTCATGTATGAAATTGAAGCCAACCAATCATGCGGTAGGAGTGTGCAGGTGCCACGTTCACAAAAGTGGATCATCAGCTGGAAATAAAATCGAGTTTAGTGAATCTATTCTACCAGTTAAGGACAAGGATAGAAAAGCAGTAAGGCTCCACCCCCCCCCCCCCCCCCCCCCCCCCACGACAAGGATAGAAAAGCAGTAAGGCTCCACCCCCCCACCCCCACCCACCCACTCACCAAACCCTCCAGTCAAAGCCAGCAGGAAATAGTGAGAAGGATCACCATGCAGCATAGAAAAACTGCCTTGGAAATTTCATTGGAAAGAGGGAAGGGAAGTTTTAATCTAAACTATGTGCCTGAAAAGGAAGTCAACAATACAGTCGACCCTCCAATCAACGTACTAATAGGGGGGGACAAGTGTCCGTTGCTTCAAATAGTCCACTGTTAGAAAATGATGGGAAAAGTAGCCTAAGTCTCGAAAAATAGCATAAGAAATACGATGGTATCGAAGAAGAGGTGCAACGACACTATCGCGGACTAGTTGACCTCACAGTACCTCGTTTTCCATGGACCAATTATATTACGACTTGCTTCATATAAAGTACTCTGTTGCAGTAATTTTTTATGTTCAACTACAGTATCATTTATTTTTGTACCTGTAAAGAGAAATACTGTATGTAGTTAGAAATGTAAAAAGATGTACACTCACGATCACTAATTTCTGTCTAGAGGCGCTTCTTTCCTACCCCTGTATAACCAGGGAAGAGGAGAGGGGGGGACAAAATCAGCTCCACCCGCCTCCACCCCCAGCTTTCAACCCTACCCCATACCACTACAATCCCCGACCCCACCCATCATTCTTAACCGGCAGTTACATCTTAAGCTGATTTCATGCTTAACACTCTTGGTCCCACTACTAATACAAACACAGAACACTAGGATATGTTAAAAGAATATAACTATCAACACGCTGCAGCAATAAATTAATGCATTATGAAGGTGACAGTAAAACAAAAATGTTAACAAAGGCCTCCTCAGGCCTCACGTGTTGGGTGCACACACACACACACACACACACACACACACACAAAGGGTTCAAAGGGCTGCTACAAGATGGGTACCAAGCTTAAGGGATCTAAGCTACGAAGAAAGACTAGAAAAACTGAATCTGCCAACACTGCAGGAGAGAAGGGAAAGAGAAGACGTGATAATGCTATATAAATGCACATCAGGGAAGGAGAAAACGGGCATAAATGAATATATAACCAGTTGGGAAGCATCAGCAAGAGAACACTGCAATAAAGTGCATAAAAAGAAAGGTGATAAAGATGTAAAGAAATTGTTTCCCAAATAGGGCAATTGATCAATGGAATGCACTACTGAATGAAACTGTGTGTGCCAAAACAATTCATAAAGTTAAGGAGATGTATGATGAAAATGGTTTAAGACACGGGACAGTACGAACTTGACTTATTCCTGTAAAGATACAATTATGTAAGAACAATTAGGTAAGGTAAGAACACACAAACAAACAAACGAACAAAAATATGTCCACACACATACATACACAAACGCACACACACACACACACGTATTCACGCAAGCACACGCAAGCACCCAATGCATGAGGCCTGGTATGGCTGTTGTCAGTGTTTACTGTCAACGTTATAATGCATTAATTTTTTGTTGCAGTGTTCATAGTTATATTTTTAAATATCCTAGTGTTTTGTTTGTGTATTAGTAATGTGAAGTTTGGGGTTACCTTGAGATGTATCAGCCAGTTAAGTATGACGAGTGAGGAGTTGGGTGGGGTAGGGGTGTGGGGGAGGGTTGGGAGCTGAGGTAGAGGGGAGTGGAGCTCGTTTCGTCACCCCCTTCCGTCTTCCCTGGGTATACAGGGCTACAAAGGGGGCACTCCTGAACAGAAATTACTGATCGTGAGTGTACCTGTAATGAAAAAAAAAAAAAAAAGGACTGGTGTCCAAAACGATTTTCTGCCTACAGATATTGTACGTTGCTTCAGAAATCAGTTGATTTGGGGTCTGTAGAATCGAGGGTTGCTGTATTTGTCAGTGTTGTTCTGCAGGTTACGTGATCTGAGCTCGGGGAAAAAATATATGGTATACAGTATATATATAGAGAGAGAGAAGCATTTTATTCAGTAGTAAACATATTAAGCTGGGGGTTAGAAGATAGATATTTATCCAAGTGACCTTAAAAGGTTTGTTTTGTATCACAGTATACTACATTGGAGGGCAGTTTGTTCCATATACAGTAAGACCTCACTATAACGGACTAATTGGGGCCCAAGCCAGTCCGAATAATGTGAAATTCCGATAAAAGTGACATCCGGATTTAACCCTACTAATCCGGACTTTTTCTGATATATCAGACATTAGTCTGGATTGGATAGTATCAGTGGTTTTCACCACCATTGCAGTATTGTACTGTGTTATACCTTCACTACATTAATCAAATGGTATAATAATACTGTACTGTGCACTGAAAAACATGTCTTTTACTTGTCTTATTGTGGTGAACATAGCTGAAGTGGTCAGGCAGTCCGCACTGTTTCTGGCTTTATCGGACTTTTTCCGATATATAGGAGTTTAGTCCGGTAGCTCCTCGAGTCCGATAAAAGCGAATTCCGGTCTATTGAAGTCCGTTATATCGAGGTTTTACTGTATTTACAACTCTGTTAAAGAAGAAATGCTTAGCATCATGCAACTGGAATCATTTTCCAATTATTTTATGCACATTGCCTCTAGTATAACGCAAGGGATCAGCTGTTAAGTACTTATCGAGAGCCATGTTATTGTGACCTTTGAGTATTTTAAATACGTGAATTAAATCTCGTAATCTGCGTTTAGTTAAGGTAAAGAGATTCCGGGCTTCTAAATGCTTCTCATATGGTTTGCTTCTCACTGTATGTATCATTTTGGTCACCCTTTGTTGCACTTTTTCAAGTTTCTTTCACATAAATACTACAATTAAATCTCCTCGTAATCTGCGTTTAGTTAGGGTAAAGAGATTCGGGACTTCTAGACGCTTCTCATATGGTTTGTTTTCTCAATCAAGGTGCAGACAAACCTCGGTTTAATGGTGCAATAGGTTAAGTAAAAACCCATCGCTAGGCGGGGTATCATATCAGGGTAGATTTAATATGTAAAGTACAGGGATGCATTTTTGAGCCTTGGGTTTCCCCCCCAGCCAAGTCTTAAACCCACCCAAATGAGTGCAAAAAAAACTTTAAGACCAATCTAAATGGCCTGACAACTGTAAAAGAAGCTAATCCTCAGTATTACCCACTAATGTTTAATAATGTCCAGCTTAGTCCTGCATCATCCTTGAACATGCTAGGGGTTTCATTCTCTCGGGATTTGTCTTGGAAAGAACATATTACATCTCTTGTGAAATCTGCTTCCAAGAGATTAGGTGTGCTGGGCCGACTCCGAACTTTCTTTACCCCTGCACAGATGTTGACCTTGTACACGGGTTTTATTCGCCCGTGTATGGAGTACAACTCTCATGTGTGGGGAGTCTCCCCACATGCAGTTCTTCTCAATAGGGTGGAGTCAAAGGCTTTTCAGCTCATTAACTCTCCTCCTCTTACTGATTCCCTTCAACCTTTGTCTCTTCGCTGCACTGTTGCTTCTTTATCTCTCTTCTGTCGCTACTTCAATGGTCACTGTTCCTCTGAACTGTCTGCTTGCATCCCTCCATCTCTACGACGGGCACGTAGTACCCATCTAGCAACAAACTCTCATCCCTTTTCTGTCCAACTTTCTAATGGAAGAGTTAACCGTTACTCCCAGTCCTTCATTTATGCAACTGGTCAACTCTGGAACTGTCTCCCTCAGTCTGTATTCCCTACTTCCTATGATCTCCAATCTTTCAAACGCAGTGTGTCCAGGCATCTCGAAATGAATGGATCTTGAATTTGGCTCTCTTTGGTATTGTTTTTACTTTTTCTTGGAAGGAACAGTTTGTGGGCCCTGGCCTTTGGTTCCTTCTTCCTTGCATAAAAAAAAAATATTGCCTGTACCCAGTCGAGGTCACTGGAGAAGCGATCTCCGACTCGGTAGAGAAGAAGCAGCAGCATTGTATACAATCCCACCATCAGACGGTCCCCAGACAATTAAATTAACGTCTGTTATGCATAATAATAATAACGTATGAATGACGCAGAATCGTCCAAGGTGCAACTTGTTGTGACAGAGAATCGTTGATGTTTTGACAGGGAATGCAAATGATGATGCAATCGGGATAGCCTTTTCAACGGCCCCTCTTTGTTTTATTTACTGTTCTGGTTGCTGAGCTCCTTTATTTTCTTCTCTCGTATTTTTCAATATTTATTTAGAAATTCCTTTGTATTTTCAAAGCATCTTCCCTTCAACAGCCCGAATGTAAATACATGATTTATCGATCGATGATGCAATCATGATAGCCTTTTCAACGGCCCTTCTTTATGTCATTTAGTGTTCTGGTTGCTGAGCTGCTTTATTTTCTTCTGTCATATTTTCCAACATTTACAGCTAAAGTCCTCTAATCCAGCCACATATAATCTAAAAATCCCATTACTCTGAATTTATCTATCTATCTATCTATAGCCCGACCCCCTGATCCCACAAAGGGTGGCCGCAGACAGAGCGCCTCCAAATCGCTCTGTCACCCACTATTTGACTGCCCTCCCCCCTCATAGTGGAATTTTTCGAATTTTTTCTGGTCTTTTTTCGAATTTTTTTCTGGGCTTTATCTAAGGATTTATCTGGTTTGAACTTGCAGTTGGACTTGAATGTACCTGCCTTCAACTATTCATCTAAAATTCTATGAAATCCCTGTGAGTAAAACAATAACCCATATCATTTTAAGTATATTTAACCCCTTAACCCTGGGGTTGTCGAAGGTGCGCCGTGCCCGTCCCGCGGGGCAAATCCACACTCCGACTGACTTTTTAAAAATATTTGCCAAAAATCAGTTATTAGTCCTAGAATATTTTAATTACATTTGCATATGGCACATACCTTCAACTTTCTCCTGGGATGTTTTTTTTAGAAGTCATCGACTACCGTAGGACTTGTGGAGACTTCTGAAGTTGGGTAACTAAGTCTCCACTTAACACTTCCCGACATCCCGTAATATGAATACCACTGCCTGATATTATCACTAGAAACACTATTCAGTGATTTCCAAGTAGTTTGGAATCCATACTCAAAACAAAAAAAACACCGAGAAAGCAATGTAAAATATGAGCGCGTACGAGCCTCTCACTCGCGCTAATTTGCCACTCATATTCTGTCATTTCTTATTCATGTACACACTCACACTTTATTATTTTTAGTACTTTATTACACTTATATATATCTACAGTCCTTTACTGCTTCCCACATGATGTTTATTAGGGGTAGAGGTCACAGGGCCTTTTATAATGGGCACAAAAGCAGCAGAAATGGGCGACGTTATTCCACCTTGAAGGACGACAGTGAACAGAATCTATGTATCTTGGTAGCCAAGAGTTGAAAATGTCAGCTGCTAATGTATATGCTAAGAAGTAAGTCGTAGGAAATCTAGACAATAAATAATAAATTGGGTAGTTCCAGGTGAATATAAATATCACTTAGGCTTCTCCCTTCCTTTCTTATATACATTTATATTACGAGTATAACTCATATGGCATATTTCACGGGGAAAAAAGCAGGGAAAATTAGCGAACGAGTTAGGGTTGGATGTTGCCAAGTGATAATTAGCCAATTCCAGGTGTATGGCATTATCAATTACCTTATTTTTTTTATATATATATTATTTTGTATAAGAATAGGGCATAGGGCTAATTTCAATGGATGAAATCAGTGGAAAAAAACGGGGAAAATTCGCGTAGCGCAGAGCGGCTGAGCAGACGACACGAGAGGGTAATGGAGGGGAGGTAGGGAGGGGAGTCTAGAATGGGGGAAAATGGCTAAATTGTCAACAATGGATGGAAGTACTGATGACATTAGCAGCTATGACTATTGTTGGACATTGGCAGTGCTGATAGATGATACAAGTCACCACCTGAAAGCCTGGGCAAATTCATAACAACACAGAATCACAAAAGTGACGCCCCGCAGTATGATCCATTGCGCCCGAGCGTCACGGAAGTGACGACCCGCGGTTAAGGGGTTAATGATCATGTACTGTATTTACTGTATTTCTAATGTTTTCAGAGGTCCCTCCCAGTGGTCTGAAAAAAACAAGTCCAAAAGACTCTCGGTCCCCTGCCATTTAGATTGTGGGACTTTTACTGTGTTTAGAAATTCCTTTGTATTTTCAGAGTGTTTTTTCCTTGAACAGCCCGAATGTAAACACATGATTTATTGATGTCACAGTTTTCATCAGTGTATGATATGTTTACTCTTTAAGGCTTTCATAATTATCAATATCTATTTGAAATTATTATTATGTATTCCATTATAGGTTAGGTGTTCAGTGGTCAAACACGAAATATTCTTTGCTGAGTTGTTTATTTGTCCACACTGTTTTGTACATCTGATGGATGAGAGTCCATACCCCAAATGACAGTGTTCATGTCACCTATGACTAAAACTCATTAATCTCAGTCTAAAAGCAGTTTATACTTCAACCTAAACACAAAATTTAAGTTTAAAATATCATCAGAATCAGTAAAAAATCAAAACCCATTGCAGAACTGGGTGTAGGATTACAAAAGGCGGGGTAGGGTGGTATTTCTACTCCCATATCTATTGTGGGGTATCACATCTAGGGGTATCATAAATTGGGTTTGCATGTATCATTTTGGTCACCCTTTGTTGCATTCTTTCAAGTTTATTTCAAGTTTCTCTATATCTTTTTGATAATAAGGCTACCTGAACTGGGCACAATACTCTATGTGTGGGTGGACTAGAGAATTATATAAGGTGAGGGCGATATTATGAGCTTCAGTTCGAACACTATGTCAATGAATCTGATTAATTTGTTTGCTTTCTTAACGGTGTCTGTACACTGTTTGGATGGTTTAAGATTGTTTGTTATTATAGTAACTTAGTCTTTTTTTATAACTGACATTCTCTAGTTGAATATTGTTCGTGGTGGTAACTGGCATTTTCATTTCTGTTTTCACTGTTTAGCTCTTTTCAATTTACTAATATTGAAGTCCATTTGCCAGGTTTGGACCCAATTATACAGTTGATCGAGATCACTCTGTATTGCCTGCCTTTGTAAAGATGTGTCTGCTTTGTTACCAATCTTAGTATCATCAGCAAATTTGGTTATTTTACAAATTAAACCCTCATCTGTATCATTTATGTATATTATAAATAGACGAAAGGGGGTTCAGGGAACAGCATGGTGGACTGAAGAGGTGAGAGAGGCTGTGGCACAAAAGAAGAAAGCATATAATGAGTGGTTGAGGAACAGGGGCGACGAAGAAGCTGAGAGACAGACGAGAGAGTTATATGTAGTGAGGAGGAGAGAGGTGAAAAGATTAGTAAGAGAGAGTAAGAAGAGAGTGGATGAGGAATTTGGAAGGAATTTGAGTGTAAAGTGGAGGGAATGTAAGAAAATGTTCTGGAAGGAGGTAAAGAGAGCTAGACAGGGTGCCAACGAAGTCAGTGGGGGTGTGGAAGATAAAAATGGTAGATTACTAGTGGAGAAGGGACAAAAAGTAAACAGATGGAGAGAACACTTTAATGAACTGTTGAACATAGAGAATGAAAGTAACGCAAGTATAAGTGGCTGGGGAATGGCAGGGAGAAGGAGGGTTGTGAGAAGAGAGGAAGAAATCACCAGGATGGAAGTGGTGGAAGCAATGAAGAAAGTTAAAATGGGGAAAGCGCCAGGAATTGATGAAGTGTGTGGCGAAATGCTGAAGCATGGGGGAGAGATAGTAATAGAATGGATGTGGAAGGTGTGCAGATTGGCTTGGGAGGAGGGTAGAGTCCCGGAGGATTGGAAGTCAGGTATAATTATTCCTCTGTACAAAGGAAAAGGGGAAAAAGCAGTGTGTGGTAATCATAGGGGCATTTGCCTTCTCAGTGTAATAGGAAAAGTATATGGTAGGATACTTACTGACAGAGTTAGGGAAATTACTGAGGAATTAGTTGGAGAAGAACATGTAGGTTTTAGGAAGGGAAGAGGATGTGTAGACCAGATATTCATTCTTAGATCCTTAGTGGAAAAGTTTCTAGAGAAGGGCAAGAAGTTGTATGCAGCCTTTATGGATGTGGAGAAAGCATATGACAGGGTGGATAGACAAGGTTTCTGGAAGGTATTAAGAATATATGGAGTGGATGGGAAGCTGTTGAAGGCAGTGAAGAGTATGTATGAGGGTGCTAAGGCTGCAGTGCGTGTGGATGGCAAACTGAGTGAATCCTTCCATTTGAAGGTTGGATTGAAACAAGGATGTGTCATGTCTCCTTGGTTGTTCAATCTGTATATGGATGGGGTTATAAAAGAGATACAAGGTCGGGCAGTGGATGTTGGAGCGGCCCTAGTGAGAGAGGGCAGTGTTTGGAAACTCCCTGTACTGTTGTTTGCAGATGATACTGTGTTGTTGAGTGAAGATGAAGGGGAGCTGCAAGGCTTGGCAGACGAGTTTGTGAGAGTGTGTAAGAAATGGAATCTAAAGGTGAATGTAGGGAAGAGTAAAGTGATGGTCTTCGAGAGAAGTGAAGCCAGTGAATGTACAGTTAGATTGGATGGGAAGGATATGGAGAATGTGAGTGAATTTAAGTACTTGGGCAGTGTGATGAGTAAGGATGGAAGTCTGGAGGGTGAAGTGCTCGAAAGGGTGCAGCAGGGAAGGAAGGTTGCTGGTTCGTTGAAAGCAGTGATAAGAAACAGGGAGGCGAGCATGGAAGTGAAAAAGTTGTTACATGACAGTATTGTGATACCAACTCTGACATATGGAAGTGAAGCTTGGACCCTGTTGGAAGGACAGAAGTCAAGAGTGAGAGCAGTGGAAGTGAGTTATTTGAGAGGAGCATGTGGAGTCACATGGAGAGACAGACTAACAAATGAGGAAGTGAAGGAGTGTTGTGGTGTGGTTGAGGACGTGATGGGAAGCGTTAGGAGAAGCACGTTAAGGTGGTTTGGTCATGTGGAGAGGGTGGAGAGTGAAAGACTGACGAGGAGAGTGTATGTGAGTGAGGTGGAGGGGGCGAGAGGGAGGGGTAGGCCGAGGATGAGATGGAGGGATGGAGTGGAAAGGTATATGAGGGAGGGGGGTGTGAGTTGGGAGCGTGGTAGTGAAATGGCAGGGGACAGAGTGACATGGAGGCGATTTGTTTGTGGCCACCCCGTGCGGGATTGAGGCGTCTGGCAATAGATAGATAGATAGATAAATAGAATAGGACCCAGGACTGAGCATGTGTCACACCACGAGTAACATCTTTCCAGTCTGATTCTTTACCATTTATTATGGCCCTATGTTTATGTTCTGTAAGCCGTTTATTGATCCACCCAAGTACACTGCCTCTGAACCCATGTGCATTCAATTTCTGAAGTAGTCTTTTATGGGAAGCTTTATAAAATGCTCTTTGAAAATTGAGATATACAATGTCAGCAGATCTGGTCTCATCATATACAATACATTGAATATATCATAAAAGAAATCCAAGAGATTCATAAGGCAAGAGCGATTTTTTCGAAAACCGTGTTGTGAATCTTTGATGAGATTATTTATTTCTAAGTGCTTTACAGACTTATCTCTGAGAATAGTTTCCAACAACTTGCACACAACTGAAGTTAAACCTATTGGTCAATAATTTTCTGGTTGCAATTTGTTGCCTTTTTTGAGTATTGGGATTACATTTGCTAGTTTCTATTCATGGGGCACCTTACTGTTTCATAGTGATTTATTGAATAGCCCAGCTAATGGCTTTGATATTTCATCCACTGCTTCTTTTAGAATGCACAGAGATATTTTATCTGGCCCAGGTGTGTTATTAATTTTAAGTTTACCAATGGCAAGTTGTACGTCATATTCTCACTAACAGTAATATTGCTGATTATGTTGCCCTCTTCTGAGGTAACAGAATAAGCTGTGGGAATGGAATCTGTATTTTTAGCTGTAAATACAGGTGCAGAGAAAGTGTTGAGAATTTTAGCCATCTCCGTTTCATCTTCGGTATACTCTCCATTATCTGTGACTAATGGGCCAATTGTTGGTGATATTACCATCTTGTTTCTGATGTAGCTGAAAAATTCTTTTGGGTTGGATTTACCAATACACGTAATGTGAGTTTCAAAGTTTTTTTTTTCTATCTCTATCTATTGCCAGACGCCTTAATCCCGAACGGGGTGGCCACAAACAAATCGCCTCCATGTCACTCTGTCCCCTGCCATTTCACTACCACGCTTCCAACTCACACCCCCCTCTCTCATATACCTCTCCACTCCATCCCTCCATCTCATCCTCGGCCTCCCCCTCCCTCTCGCCCCCTCCACCTCACTCACATACACTCTCCTCGTCAGTCTTTCACTCTCCATCCTCTCCACATGCCCAAACCAACTTAACGTGTTTCTCCTAACGCTTCCCATCATGTCCTGCTTTTTGACGATGAGCATCATACAGGTATTTATTTTTATCACTTTGATTCTCTGTGATGATATAATTATTTTGTGCAAGTTTTTCAGCTGATAGGCAATGCTTAATTTCCGTATTCCACCATTTGGGTTTATTATTTCTAGCAGGCCGTCAGTGTTGCACTGGAATACATAATGTTACTGCTTTACTGAGAATATCTGTGAATAATTTCCATGCTTCATTAATATCTACTGTTTGAACAATGGGATTCCAGCCAATAGACCCAATTACTCCCTTAACCCGCCATGTGCCACAGCTGTAATATTCCTACCGTGTGTGTGCACAAATGCCACAGCCATAATATTACGACCTGCAATTGAAAAAATTGACAAAATTTGAAAATTCAAATTTGATGGGGGATTTTTGGTATGCATAGTCCCGCACCTCTGCAGGGCTGATACCGATGCTATGGCTCACCCGCGTCTCCCCCAGGCCGCACGGGTAGCTGTCTTCTCAGTCTGACTGTAAGTGAGCATCATGTGGCACCGAAGTCTTTCCCAACGTGAGATTGAGGATCTCCTGATGGTCGCCATTGATGGTGAAAGTGATTCACCAGTTGATGATGATGCAGATTCCAAAATTATGAACATTTACCTGATAAATGCCACTCACTTACATGTTGTAATGTGCCTCCACACATCATTATGTTTGGAGACAGTTCCCACACATCCATGTACCTCCTGAGAGTCTCTGGGTCATTTGGGATAGTTACCCAAGAAGAAAACTCACTGGGTGTCATGGGCAGGCCAAACATTTCAGCCAACAGCTGAGAATGAATCGACCTCAAAATCAACCTTTTAGTCTTCTGTAAGTAATTTTATTGTTGTTTTCCTTGTTTTCTCATCAGTCCTAACCTATCTAGCAAAAAAGAAAAAAAGAGAGAGAGAGAGAGAGAGAGAAAGAAAGATAAAAAATTGGCCAGCACCACAGCTCCATGAGGGTCCCAATTTGGCCGGCACACGGCTGGTTAAATTTACAGTAAAGCCTCACTAGAACGGATTGATTTGGGCCCAAGCCATTCCAAAAAAAGTGAAACTCCGAGAAAAGCGATGTATGGACTTCTCCCTGCCAAGATATTTTCATACTTGAGAAATGTTATGACCACAATCCTTCTTCACCCCACCAGTTCCTTCTAACTAGGGGCAAAATCCCATTTGCCTCTTAACCTTCCTCATATGCCACTATAAAGAATTAACAGCATAACACAGTATAATTTTAGTAAAGTTTAGACTCGATAATGGCCATATAAAACACACACAGGAAGATATTTTCATACATGAAGTGTCATGGCCTCCATCCTGCTTCACCCCACCAGTTCCTTTCAACTGGTGACAGTATCCCTATTGCCTCTTAGCTTTTCTAAAATACCACTAAAAATATTTTGTTGCATAACACAATATAATTTTAGCAAGGTTAAGACCCGATAAAGGCCATATGTAACACGAAAGAATATATTCTCATTCACGAAAAGCATTGTGGCCACCTTCCTGCTTCACCCCCACCAGTTCCTTCTAACTCTAGGCAATATCCTGTTTGCCTCATACCTTTTCTCAAATGTCACTATAAATAATTTACTTCATAACACAGTAAAATTTAAGCAAAGCTTGGACACAACAAAACTCATAAAAAAATATATACGAGTACTGTATATACGTATTTTCTTGTGTAACCATTCCAATTTACTTGGCTCACTCTGCTCTACCCCGCCACCCTATTGAGTGTTTATCATCATTCAGCACTTGGTGAAGGATCCTTCAGAGCAAGTCCTACAAAATCATTACCCAGTATCTTCAGGGTCATCATCAAGGAACAGTGAATTATCCTTCTGATTGTCTTCACTGGCAGGAGATGAATTATGGACGGGGATTGGAGGTGTCACTTGTACCATGTGGGCCGTGTGGTGTACTTCATTTTAAGCATTTTTCAAATACTGTACTGTACACTGTATACACCTTATTTTTCACGATCTTACAAACTAAAGATGTTCACTTTGTCTGTGTATTTCAATTATCACTTGTCACCCTCAAGCAGTATATCAGGGACTTCCGGGGAAATGACGTTGGGGGGAAATGTTTTGGGTTGACTGAAGCAGAGGACGGGGCAACTAGTGACGCCACTAGCCTGCCACCAACTGATGCACGAACACACAAACCGCTCTCCATGTGATTAATGTTTGGGTCTTGAATATTTATATTAATATTAACATTAATGCAAACCCTTTTTCTAATTTTTTAGCATCTAGAAAGTACTTTATTGGCATAACTTAATTTTAAACACTTCAAATACTGTACCGGACACTAAATTATTTACGACCTTACAAACTAAAGTTGTTCACTTTGTATATTTCACTTATCACTCATCACCCTTGAGCAGTATATCAGGGACTTCCAGGGAAATGATGAGGCCAGAGCATGGGGAAACAATAGTGACGTCGCCAGCCCACCACCAACTGACCCACAAACACGCAAACCACGCGGACAATATGGCGGCCTCGGGCTGAGGTTAGGCAGTCTGGACTGCTTCTATCTTTTTCGGAGTTTTACTGATAAATAAGAAAAAATTCCGGTAGGTTTCTTGACTCTGAAAAAAGCAAATTCCGGTTTAGTGAAGTCCATTGTAGTGAGGTCATACTGTATGGTAAAAATCAGCTCTCTTGTAGTCAAGCACTTTCTTGTAACTAGCTATGACATTTTCATAACTGAAAATGATGTTGAATGTGGCCATGCAATGGTCACTAGTACTAAATTCTACCTCTACCATAAAATTATTTATTAAGTTTCCCAGTGTGGCCAAAATCAGATCTAATATGTTAACTGCTCGTGTTGGGCAGTCTGTGAACTGATGCAATGAACTTTCTTGCAAGTTAGTAGTTAGTGTATATGCCCAACCCTGTGTGTGACAGTAGAGTCTCTCCCCATTTGGTACCTGGTAAATTGAAATCACCAAAGATTACAGTATTATGGGTGCCACATATTTCAGCAGTTTGGTTGTAAATTTGACTGTCTGTATTATTTGACTGTGCTGGCGGACGATAAATTGATCCAAGTACTGTTTTACTGTTTTATGTATTTCTAAGGTGGAGATAATTATGGTCAACATTATCAGTAGAGGGCTTAGGAATTATGACTGGATGAAGTCCTACTTTAAACCATACCATGCTGGGGAAAAAAAAAAAAAAAACTGATACCCCTGTACTCTGGCCGATCTTGTTTTTTTTTCCTTGGCTAAATGAGCTTAATACATCAATTTAAGATCCTGGCTGTAATAAAAACAATCACTAAAGCGAGAAACTTGGTTGAATCGAGACAGGTTGGTGTCTCTCTACCTCTGAAATCTTCAAGGTTACTGAGATACCTGAGTGGCTGTGAGCTTGTGAGCTGATTTTTAAATTTTTATGTGTGGCTAAATGGACTTAATATATCAATGTATGATCCCTGGCACTAATAAAACTAAACGCCAAAGCCAGAAAGTTGGTTGAATTGAGTCGGGTTGGTGCCAATCGACCTCTGTAATCTTCAAGGTTATCGAGAGAGCAGAGTGTCTGTGAGCTTGTGACAGCTGTCACTCGCCTCCAGCGCTCCTAAATCAGTGTTGTAAGCGTAGCGGAGAAATGTCTGATGTTTGCGAGATACATTATTACCTTCCATTTTAATTTGCTTACTTCCAGTGACTTCTCAGTGCTGCAGGACGTAGATCTACATCACTGGCATTTTAGAGGGATACATAGATCTACGTCGCCAGCGTGGTACTGGTTAATATACGACAGTACACTGCTCCCCAGTCTGTTATTTCTCTCACTGCTGAGTGAAAATGAGCTACAAAAGCAGAGGAAGCACAAGAAAGCCATCATTAACCCCTAAAAGACGGGCATCGTAATGTTTTGACATACGCTTAGGATGG
>JAGKTI010001791.1:47200-57329 GCA_018397915.1 Birgus latro
CTTGGGGGGTGGGGGGTGGTGGAGGGTAGAGGGTTGGGAGTGGTGGGGGTAAGGGGAGGGTAGTAGGGGGTGGTGGGGGGATGGTGATGGGTGGTTGGGGGTGGTGGGGGTAGTGGGGGGTGGTGGGGAAGCAGTTGGGGGATTGGTGATTATGTGGGGGATGGGGGTGGGGAACGTAGGGGTGGTGGGAGGGTGGGGTTTAGGGGTGGTAGGAGGCTGTGGAGGGTATTTGGGGGACAGTGGGGGGTGGTGGGGGTTTTGGGGGTGGGGTGGTGGTGGGAGGTGAGGGTGGAGGTGGGTGGCAGGTGGTGTGTGGGTGTTGTGGTGGTGGGGGGAGGGGAGCATGACTGCATATGTGGACACCTGTGTTTTTGGCCCTGGTACCCTTGGACAGCATATGCAGACACCCGTCTTTTAGGGGTTAAGCAGTTGCTTGACAAAGGATAGATAACAAAACCCTTTTGTTTTGAGTGTTTTGCTACCTCTGTGGACACAGTTGAATGCTTGGCCAATATTTTTTTGACACTTGATGCAGTTTTCTTTTTTTATTAGTAAGTAAGCCTAGTTTTATTAGTAAGTCAGCCTATTTAGGGCCCAGTAAGTTATTTTTAGCTTCTTAGGTACTAAACCCTGAAAAGTCAGGAAATACTGTAATAACTGAAATGAAACTGAATAAATTAATCACTGTTCTGGCCGAGATTCGAACTCAGGCCCCCGCGCTTGAATCGCGCGCACGTTAACCACTGAGCCAAAGAGAGGATCCCCCACTTTGCCTCCGGGCAACGCGGGCTTTTATACACCCCATTCCATTACTCTTTTCTCCCCCTAGTGATTAATTTGGTCAGTTTCGCTCTCCCACATGGTAGCGTAGTATTGGAGGCCACCACCAGGATGTAAGGCTGTCAACATGACATATGACCCTCATGGCCCTTACCTCACATCCCACCGCTGCCACCAATGTAATAACTGAAATGAAACTGAATAAGTTAATCACTGTTCTGGCCGAGATTCGAACTCAGGCCCCCGCGCTTGAATCGCGCGCACGTTACCTCTGAGCCAAAGAGAGGATCCCCTCTTTGCCTCTGGGCAACGCGGCCTTTTATACACCCCATTACAATACTTAAATTCAAGAAATTGAAGGTGGCAGTCTATAGGATTTTAGGAACATGTCCGTGCATGCAGTGCAAATTTTATTTTGTACCTATAAAGGAGATATTTTATTGAATTTGTAATGCATTTTTTAAGCACACTCAAACACAACGAGATGTTGAGTGACGTGGTTTTGAAGCTAAACGGTCACCAACTCTGCGACAGACCTCAGGTAACATGGGGTTTGTCTCAGCGTTATGCAGTTCATTCCCGCACAGTGGCATCATGTGCCCGGCTCGCTGTGATTGGCTACTTCACTCAGCCCCCGTCATATACTGTATAGTCGACTTGACTCCCACAGTCACACCCCCACTTCACCTTTCATGTCTCACCAAAGTCTGGCCACATTATTGTGGTGAGTTTATTTTTTTGTTTTATGTTTGTAAGTGATGAGAGAGGTCATTGACCCTTAGCCATCCCGTGACAACAACATCGGTGGTGGTGAAGTGGTAGGAGAGTGCAGGGGAGTTATGCAGCATCATCATACCAGTATGCAGCCTAACTTTTGTTACTGTTATGTTAATGTCCCTTAATTGCCGTATTTTATGTTATTATAGTGATTACATGATGGTGGGTGTCAGTCAGGTCATTAATGTGTAGAGTGGGCAGAAAGGGTAAAAGTCGGACTTTAGGAAAGTAGCCAGACTGAGTTGTGCAAGTATACGTGCAAGCATATTATTTGAGTAACGTGGTCCGTGTTTAGTCTATACAGTAATCACTCTACCGAATGCCCAATAACCAAACACCCCAATGTCCGGACATCATGGGCTTGGGTGTTCGGAACCCCAAAATGCCAAAAAATGCAAAAAACCTGCAAAAATCTGATTTTTTGGACCCGTAAGTTTTAATTTGGCGCGCAGCACCAAACAGCTGTGTTTATGCGTGTTTCTCCCGCTCCCCAGGCTCCCCTTCCCCTCCCCAGTTCCCTCTGAAACACCATCATGAGTAAACGATTTTCGGGATGGCTGGCACTAGTGCTCATTTTTGTTTAAACAATTATAATTCACAGTGCTAAGGATTAAGTGCAGCACAACACTGGATTACTGTACGTGCTTCAAGAGCATTTTCACTGCTGTCAAAGCCCTAGAGATGGGGTTATCTTCGTAACAGCCATCACGGACATGTTGCAAGTACACTGTCAACTGCCAAATATTTTCCATACTCACCTCTAAATCCTCATTCTTTGGTTCCCTTTAATTTATTTCATGCTTTTTGTCCCATATTTTTGTGCATAGGCTGTGAAAAAGGTGATTTTCATAGTGAATTTCATGTCTGATACCTACTTTCACTGTGCTGTCAACTGGTGAACATATTTGCCATACTCATTTTCTGGTTAAATTTCATTTATTTCATGCTTTGTGTCCATTTTTTATGTGAATAGGGTCTTAAGTAGGTGCTATGCATGTCCAGTAGTGAGGTATGTAGGTAATTTTCTGAGTTAGGTTTGGTTAGGTTCCATAAGTACCGGTGCAGGAACTTCAGGACCAATATCCGGACAGAACCAATTTCTGGACATGCCTTTGGCTCTATTACATCAGATATTGGAGGGATTACTGTACTTATGGCATTACCTGAGGTTTGAGTGTAATTACGTAGGAAGCCATCCGGAGAGATATTCCATTGTTGTTGAGTAAACCTGGTCTGTCTGACCAAGCAGACCCATCAACTGCAGGCAAGCAGCTACCACTGCAGGACTGTCTTATGCAGTGAACTGATGTCCCTTTGTGGCAAACAGTGCCTTGCTGTGGTGAGGCATGGGGAAGAGTGTGAATGTATGGTTCCTGGATGGATTCCACATTTGCATCTCCACCAAGTTAACTTGGGCACCATAGAAGGCTTCATGTCACCCTGTTATTTGGTCATATGGTTAGCACCCAGCATTGCAAATGGTTTCCTTGGTTACAGGAAACCATTTGGGTTGTCTCTCAGTACAGAGCCACCTGAAGTGGAAAGAAGAGTAATAAAGAGTGACAGGAAGGCTGAGACAGAAAGATAAAGGTGAAGGAAGAAATGGGCATTACTACATCAAGTGAGAGGATGGGGTGCCCCTGCCTACCATCAGGTATTGTATTATAGAGGATAAATGGTTATGGACCAGAAGTAGATGTAATATGAACCAGTGCGAGGTGCACATGAGGTTATGGTGAATTATGATGACTGTTGAGATACAAGTATTCTGAAATTTACTGTATCCCACCCCTTGTTAGCACTGATAATGATAGCATGAGGTTTATCCTTTTTTTTTATTTTTTTTTTTATAAACATCATCATCATCATCTTCATTTTTCTTCCTTCTGTTCCCATATTCAAACTGACGTTGCATGTGCAATGGCTTTTCTCCACTGCTTCCTCTCCTGGATTAAATTTCTCCAATACCGAGTCTTTCCATATTTTGCGTTACAACACTTTTCCAGTCTTCTTAGGTTGTCCTGTTGGTCAACGTCCCACCACTTCCAGTTCCTCTGCTATTCTCACACAGCTCTCTTCCTCACTCCTTCTCACGTGACCAAACCACCTAAGCCGCTTCTGCCTCAAGATGATATCAAGATCCTTCACCCTGCATCTTCTGGCCTCCCATCTCACTCCCGCCATGTATCTTAACATTTTATGATTAGTACTCCGCAGAACATTCATCAGTCTGTGTGTCAAAGCCCATGTTTCAGCACCATATATCAATACTGGTCTAATGCAGGACTCATATATTTTACTTTTGTGTCTCAGTGTTATGTGTTTGTTGACCAGTAGGCTAGCTGTTTCCTTCCACTTTAACCATGCTGATGCCACTGTTGTTCTAATTAATCTCTCCACCCCTGCTTCACAGTCCAATACATATCCTAGATAGCAGAACTGCTGCACTTCCTGTAGTGTGCCTCCATTCACCTTTAGCGCATTCATTGCTTCATCTTCCTCTGCCTCTCTTCTCATGCAGTCTGGGCAGCGGAAATTTTGCACTCGTATCAAATTCTGCAGACCTGAAGACCTTCTATGGCACCAGTTATTACACTCCGTGCACAACACTGAGTTCACTCCTACTCCTCTGCCACAGCATCCACATGGCCATTTTCATGACTGAATTCTTTTTACTGGTTTCTTGCCTGTCACCATTACCTTTGTCTTGTCCATATTTATTTTCATTCCCCTCTTCTCCATTCCATTTTTCCATCTATTAAACATTTCCACCACTTCTTCCTTAGTCTCCGCTGTCAGCACTGGGTCATCAGCATAAAGCAATTTCCATGGGCCTTCCCCTCTACATTCCGATGTTGCTTCCTCCATTATTATGTCAAACAGCAGTGGACTGAGTGCTGAACCTTGATGTACCCCAACTCCTATTCCAAAATTTCCTGACGTTCCTACTATTGTCTTGACTTTTGATCTTGTATCGATATAGAGACATGACAGCTGCAGTGAGTCCCTCAGGCACATTGTCTTCTCAAGGCCCACTCTATAAATCTCCTTGGTACTCTATCAAAAGCTTTTTTCAGGTCCACAAACACATTGTACAAGCGTTTCCTCCTCTGTTGAAACTTTTCCTGCAACTGTCTCATGATGAATATTGCATCTACGTGCACAAAATCCAAACTGTCGGTTATCTATCTTCACTGTCTGCTTCAGCCTTCCTTCCAGCACCTTTTCGAATATCTTCATTCCTTGCTTCAACAGTCTGACCCCTCGGTACTTTCCACACAGAAGGCCATCTCCTTTGCCTTTATGAATTGGCGTTGTCCGGCTATCTCTCCAGTCCTCAGGTGGCTGTCCTACTATGATGTTATTAAAAATCCTTGTCAATTCTTTTACACCAGTACTTCCAGCCTTTTTTTTTATCAGATCAGCTGTTATACCTGTTGGGCCTGGAGCTTTCCCGGTCTTCATTTGCTTTAAGACTATCTCCACTTCAAGTTCTTTTATCATTGCAACTGGCCCTTCAACTTTTCCCATCTCTTCTGTCATAATTATTTTCTTCATTTAACAGCTCCTCAAAGTACTTCTTCCACTTTTGCAGTATTTCTTCCTCATCAGCTTTTATTTCCCCATTTTCATCCTTTACAAATTTAGCTCCCACCACATCTTTCCTCTCCTTCCTCATCTGTTTTGCACTTTTAAACATTTTTGTCCGACCTTATGCACTCTCCAGATCTCTTCTCCAACTTTCCCTGGCCACCCTTTTTTGTTCTGGCCACCTTTTTTTTTGTTCTGGCCACTTCTCTCTTTGCCTGTATTTTCTTTTCATTGTATTATCTTCTGTCTTCTTCCCTTCTAGTTCCCTGCCATACTTTAAATGCTCTTTTCTTCTCACTTATCGCCTGCTTCACCTCCTCGCACCAGCACCACGTCTCTCTTTCTTTTCTCCTGTGACCTGTTGTTTCTCCACAGACTTCCCTCATAGCCTTTATTATATTATCCCTGAAGTGTTTCCAATCACCTCTTTGTCTCTTATTTCTTCTCTTAAAATTCTCTTCAAATTGCAGTTTTATCTCCTCATCCTTCAGTTTCCACTCCTTTACTCTTTTGACACCCTTCCTGTTCTTTCATCCTTTCATATTTTCCACTCTCAAATCCATAACTAAGAGTCTGTGTTGTAGTAGACATGCTTCACTTGGTATAACTTTACAATCTTTCACTTTAATATCTTGCTCCTTTCTCATCAGCATAAAATCAATATGAGTTTCTACTCCTCCTCTTTTGTAAGCTATCAATTTCTCTCTTTTCTTTTTGAACGTTGTGCTTATAATTTTCAAATCCTTACCCTCGCAGAACTCCAGTATCCTCTCTTCCTCTCTGTTTCTTTCTTCAAAGCCGAAGACTCCCATAACTTCCTCATACCCTCTCTGATCAGTACCGATGTGTCCATTCAAGTGTCCAGCAATGATCATTACCTCAGAGTCTGGTACTCATGCTGCATCATCAAGTTTTCCCCAGAATGCCTCGTTTTTGTCATCTGGTCCACCAGTCAGTGGCGCATATGCAGAAAAAATATGCCAGACCTTTCCTGCCACTTCAATCTTAACCTTCATCAGCCTTGGAGACATTCTCACCACTTCTGTCACATCCTTGACTAACTCCTCTCTCACCAACATTCCAACACCTCCAGTTCCTTCCTTCTCCCCTAACCACCAGAACTTGAACCTCGCCTTACTCCCACCAAACATTCTGCATCCCGTTCCCTTATACTGCACCTCTTGTGTGCAGCACAAGTCAGTTGCTTTCCTTCCCAGCATCACCACCTCTCCATTTCTTCCCACCATCATTCCAACATTTACTGTGCTCACCCGCAATGCACCTTGTCTTCTATCCTGATTAGTATACCCGGTGATTCTTAGCACCCCCTGCCTACTCAAAAGGCTGTCGGGGACTGGAGGCCATTTCTATGAGTGGAATAGTCATCATAGTTGATTGGGCCATTTGGTTTTGCTGCCACGGATGGCCTTCCCGACTGGCAAAACCACAGTTTTAAGCAGTGGGCCTAGCCTTTGCCTGTTTAGGTATAACCTGCAAGTCAGCAGGTGGTTTGAATTTAGAGTTTCCTTCTCCTAGCCTTTGCCTAAAGAGGCCTAACCTGCAAGGCAACAGGTGGTTTGAAATCAGAGTTTTCCATCTCCTAGCCTTTATTAACTTAAGAAATGTGTAAATGGTATTACAGTAGACCCTTGCTATAACAGACTAATTGGAGGAAAGCCAGGTTCATAAAAGCTGAAAGTTTTTAAATCCGAGGGCCCTCCTCCCTCAGGTGGTAATTCAAGCACACAGTTTAGAGTAGATGAGTACAGTATCATATTCTAGTACTCAAAATGAAAAGTATACTCATTTTACACTAACTTGGTCCTTAATTTCACTCTTGCAGCTTATTTCACATCCTTGCCATAACATTTCTTCATGACTAGTACATTGTTTCTATAATATGTTATTACAACCCAGCAGTCACTATGGAGAGAGCAATTTCAGGCCAGGTTGGAGTAAAGAGGATAGGAAACACATGTACAAGTATTGTACACACTACTTGTATAGAAGGCTGTACTCTGCTCACACTGCCACTTATCTTGTAGGTTGTACACAGTGAACTGTCATTCATCATCAGTCTCAGCAAATATGGCTTCTGATGGCTCTGGTGTTATGTTTGGCATAGAGAGTCGTGAGGTGCTGGGGGTTGAGTTGGGGTCCTCAAAGCTGTAGTGCTTGAAGCTGTGTGGAAGCTGGCTGAGGAGGTTGATGATACAGACACAGTAGAGGTCTCTGACTTTGTGTGGAACCCTTTGGCAACAGGAGAGGGCAGAGACTTGAAAAACTGGGTGATCTTAGACTGGATCTTCCTTGGCTGGTGCTGCTGCATGAATCCCAGCCTGATGAGCTGCATGATATCGGTGTTGAGCAAAGATCCTCCAACTCTGAGATTATCAGGAATGTGTCTGAAACATTAGTGTCTGCATCTTGAGACAGTCAAGGTGCCTCCTCCATCTCCTTTGTTGGTGTCCTGTCTTTCTGTAGTTCCTCCACAATCACCCCTTCTGTCTTGTAATGGCAGACAGGCACACCAGCCTCCTCATCCAGCCACTTTCCCAGCTCCTCAACAAGGTTCCTCTGTCCTTGAGCTGCCAGCAATTCTGTCATCCTTGGTGGCTGAAACCCCTTAAAATTATGCAGTGGTGCTGGAGTCTTGGGTGATTTTAGGAGTTTGCGCCACCCAGTCCTGAACGTGGCAAGTGGCAATTTATTCCCTGCCACTGCCCAGTTGAAGATGGAGTTCTTTATGGTGTACCTCTTGAAATTTTACTGGGTTTTCTTGCCTCTGGTGTCCTCATAGTTTGCCTGGTTCAGCCCATCCTCAGTCACAATAAGTCACTGTTGCAGGAAGAGGTTTCTGTAGTGCCTTTTGGTACTCTATGACTACCTAGTTCATGGGCTGAGTAAGGGCAGTGGTGTTGGGTGACAGAAACAAGGCCTTGATTTTTCCATCCTTGCTGCAGAGTTTGGTGGAGGAAGGATGGGCTCGTGCATTGTCCAACAGCAGGACTGCTTTAATTTTGTCAGGACCAATGACATGCCTTTTTTGGTGCTGCCGCACAGAAGGGTTGAAGCTGTGGTGGAACCAGTTATGAATGATATGTTGGGTAAACCAGGCAGACTTGTTCCCATGGTACTCCACAGGAAGCTTTGCCTTGACATCCTTCAGTTACTTGGGTCGCTTCCTCATACCCACTACGACCGTAGGTGATGAGAGCCATCAGCATTGGCACAGGTCAAAATAGAGAGCTGCTCCTTCATTGTTGTATGCCCTGGAGTGCTGCCAATACTTTAGGAAGCTTGAATGTTTTGAGGGAGAGCACACCCAAAAAGCCTAGTCTTATCTGCATAGTAAATCTGAAACTCTTGCAGACCTTCCTCCTTCATCAACTTCCGAAGATGATGAACGAACGACACCACAGCATCGACGTCAGCATTGAGTAGCTCCCCAGTTATGGTCTTGTTAACAGCGCTATGATACCACATGAACCTCCACAGCCAGTCATACTACACTTGAAATCCTTGCTTTAGCCTTCAGGTTGCCGTGAAAGGTCGTCTTAAAGCCATACTTGCTCCTGAGTTCAACCCCGCTCGTGCCTTTCTCGTGGGTCTCAGTCACCTCCATCTTCTCTACAGTGGTAATAATCCTCCTCTTTAATTTTTCAAGGGAGTAGAAGGTGCTGGGAGATTCCTTACAAGAAGCCATTTTTCACAATCACAGTGGAAAAACATTTGGCAAAGTCAAAAGATGTGAGAAGAACACGCAGTTGTGTAAATGCAACTAAAGACTGACAAGACTGAGGCTGGTCACATGCACTGTCCACAGACTTCGGTCCCACCCAGGCCTATCAGAAGTAGCCCCCCAAATAGCCCAATTAGTTACCTGTTCCCACCTACAGATCACCTAGTGCAAGTGGGTAGGAAAAATTGCCGCCAACCTTGGCAACTATGTTCTGAGTTACTCCTCCCATGGGGAGCATTTCATAAGGCCATGTAATTCACCCCATTTAACAATTGTTGTTTATTATAGCCAAAAAACTGTTTGGTAGGCTCAGGGGTGTTTGGAAGGGCCGCATATTGTGCCCCATTTAACAGCCACTGTTTGGTATAAATCTGATATCTGTTATAGCAAGGGTCTACAGTTTTTTCATGTCTCAGGTCAAGTGACATAAGGCATTCCATGGAAGAAGGGCCAGCCAACCATGAACAAGGTTCGAAGAAAAATATATTTCAAGATTTGAAAGTTAATGTCTCTGTAATTGCTGCTCCAGTTTTCTTTGTTAGCCCACCAAAAAATTCCAGCTTATTAGGCTTTCGTATTGTTACTGGTAAACATTTCCAGTAATGATAATAGCCATTTATAGTGTGCTAAATGAGGAGGTATGTGGGCAGTGGTGCTTATTTTTATAATTACAGTATTTGGAATGACTTAGACAAAGAGGTGGTTCAGGCTAAAAACATTCATGTGTTTAAAACTATATTAGATAAATGTAGATATGGGAACACGAGCTTAGCTCAGTTCCTGTATACTACAAATAGGTAAATACACACACACACACACACCGCTCGCTGGCGCAGTGGTAGCGTTCTCGCTTGCCATCTGGTAGACGGGAGTTCGCGCCTCGCTCAGGTTGCGAAAAGTTTCACTGACGAAGTGGGTGGTTACTATCCCCCTTGAGCAAGGGGATGGGTGTGTGCATGTGTGAAGGTCACAGCCTAGCCCATAGATCGGACTATATGAGCTCTCAGCTCCCTTCCGGGAGGGTGAAAGCTGACGATCACTACCATCAAGTGATCCTGACTGACCCGGTGAGTTACACACACACACACACACACACGGGTCGTAGAGGGAGAGAGACGGAGCTGCTCCTGGATCGAGGGGAAATAATCGCAGAACTAGCAGCGAAAAGGAGATAGCCTATTGTGATTATGTGGTTGAATGCGTGAGTGGTGGTCCCGTCGGATATTAGTTAAAAAAAAA
>JAGKTI010001792.1:0-27495 GCA_018397915.1 Birgus latro
GTGGTACGGGGCTCCACGTGGAGATGTGCTGTGGTACAGGGCTGTGTGGTGATGTGTTGTGGTACAGGGCTGTGTGGTGATGTGTTGTAGAACAGGGCTCTATGTGATGTGGTGTGGTGCAGGGATGTGGTGTGTGGTGTCTCCATAGTGATGGACCCTGAAATGTGAGAACGTGGCTGAGAGCTGTGAGTGGTCAATGAAGCCTGGCAATGGACTGCAAGGTCCATGATACTTCACTCACCCAGCTCAGAATCATTAACAACCTTATAATATACCATTTTCCTTTGTAGTTGTTAACATTATATTACAAATAATATTCAGTGCAGTTGCTAATTTTGCAATATCTTACCACAAATTGATCCCCTTTACAGTAATCTTACAATAAACTGTATACCTCCAAGGTCATAAACGTTTCAGTATCTTCACAATTACTGGTAACTTTACAATATCTTATGACAAATTACACACCTTTGTAGTTATGAGCCCATTCACTGTTTCTTAACGTCTTCAACTCAGTGGTGTAACAATACAGTACTTGTATTATAATTTTCCAGCTTCCTGACAATTTTGTTCATTTTAGGACAGACTGTTCAAACTGGAGAAGTTAGATGAAGCCTTCATCATGAGGACCTTAGATGAATAAAACACATAGCAGCAAGAATGTACTACAGAAAACACTCATAATGATGTGGTTAATACTTTCAATATTATGATGTCTTTGTATTTCATTCCTGCTACCAACATACAATTTGTAGTGAAGGGGTCAGAAACACCCTCCTTTAATCCTTTCAAAATGAGAAGTCTTTCCTTAGCTGAATAAAATAATCTGGTGGTAGCAAGAGCTATATACAGTACTGTATAAAAGCAAAGGACTACAGTGCAGGACTCAATGAATTACAAGTAATTAATAACTTCTGGAATTTCTAAGCATATTATAATATCTTCAGAAAAACTGTCTACATCTGTGAATATCATACTACATGGTACCTTAGACGGGGCATTCACCATCCACTCATTTGATGTAGTGCTCTCTTTCTCTCTAAGCAACTCTACAGTGGATGATATCCTACTGATTTCCCGTATCCCAAGGAAAAGGACTGGGTGCTAAACAAATAACCATCTGACACCTGGTGGCTTAGTCAGTTAAGGCACTCCAATTTAATGGAGCCTGTATGGTTCCATCTGAGGGGGGTGGGGTTGGGGTTTACTGTTTATTTTTTTTATTTTTTTTATTTTTTTTTAAGTGTCCGACTCTGGGCATAGGCTTTGCAGCCTGCTATCAAGGCCCAGCCGTCCTCCTACATACTACATGTCACCACTTTGGCGCTAACACCCACCGTCCATATTGAATACATGCTAGGGCTGTCTCATACAGGACTGGTGTATTGGTATTAGCGGAGTTATTTTTACGACATGTCGGCGGGTCTTCTGGTAGATCAGTAAAGCCTGATTTAATGAAATTCAAATCCTTAAACTATTCCCTGCCCCAGCGAGGATTCGAACCTGGGTCCCTCGGGACTGCAAGCCAACTCTCTACCGATCGAGCTACCGCCTCCCCCATGTACCTAACGCCAAGCCCCTATGATCCTGTTTATATGGGGCAATATGGAACTGGTTGACAATGAGTATCATATTATAAACTAGTGAATGCCTGCAAACATTTGCAGGCAATTAAAGGCTTCACATATCAAAATGGCACATTTTTACTGTAAACTGAAACATTTGCAGATACCAATAGCTTTTCATCACAAAATGTTTGCAAATACTGCACATACCATTATCTTTGTGTCCATACTGACATTATGCCCACAATGACCAACTCTGACCAAAAAGCTGAAAAAACTCTTTTTGCATTTTCACGTGTTGCAACTTCTGACAATTTCGCATTGTCTCATCAAATGCGACTGCAAAAAAAAAAAAAAATCTGTAGTTTTTAGACACTCCCAGGCATCACCTTGACTCAATGCAAATGAATTAGGTCGATATCTGTTACCGATCTTGCGAAAGAAACGAACAAATGCATAGACACGCACACACATACACAGCTTGACTTTACTATTTAGATTATTCATCTCTGAATTCCAACTTTACAAGTACAGTAGTAAATTTGCTTACAGATAATAAATTGCTCTACAAGGCAAGTATTAAAATCTCACGGCACTTCTATCTGTTCAAGACGTGAGAAGTCTTAACTGTAATTCTTGCTATGTATTGTTTATAATCGTATCATTTATAAAGGCTTCAACATGCTCTCATGCTGAGATAAAAACTGTTTCCATGTAACCTTTTCAGGAAATATCTTAGCTATTTTGTTCTTGCTACCACAAAATGATGTTCTTCAGCTTAGGAGTGACCCTGTACTATCAAAGGATTAAGATACCAGGTAAAAACATAAGAGTGCAATATGTACAGTCAAGGATAAAAGTTTGCCTATTATTTCACTGCACCTATTTTACACTTTGGGCATGCCCATCACTTTCTCCTTGGACATATATCAAAAGGCATCATCTATGGACACAAAAACATACCAAGTCTTTCATACCTTAGAAATAATAATGAGCAGAGGAGAGTGCTTAGTGCTTAGAAGGCATAAAATAATAGGGAAACTTTTAACCTCCACTACACAATTATGAACGTGTTAGTGACTGACCCTGGGTCTGGCAGCAGCATCGTACACCAGCTAGGATATAAACTCTCCATTATATGTCAACCTTTGTACAAACACATGATCTTTCTCAAACACTGTAATTCACTTCTTGGGCTGAACACAATACTGTTTTGAGTAAGATATATAAACTTCTACTGTAATTGGATGTCTCACTGTTCATTCTTTCTGGAACACAGAAGATCCATAAGGTATCCTGGGGATGAGAAATGAGAAATTAAAAGTTGCTGTGTAATACAACACTGATTTATCTATAAAGGCATCAGTAATCATCACACTGTAATGGCTGATGACGGGACTCACTGAAGTAAAAAAATTTACTAAAAATTACACCCCAAAAACTTGTATTTGGCACACTTTCTAGGGTGTACCCTGTATTGATTAGGTAATATGAAGAAGAAAAAGTGAAAAACAAGTTTCCAACTCACCTAAACTGGTAGTTATTTCACTTCACTGCACTTCATTTGTTGCCTACCACCAAATATAAGTCTAAAAATTAGTTTCCAACTCATCTAAACTGGTAGTTATTTCACTTCACTGAACGTTACTTGCTGCTCGAACTCCAGCACCATACTACTGTTCCATTACTGACACTAAAACATCCTACAGTGACCAGGTTCTAGGGCCATCTTGGAACAAAGAAATGACTATAGGCTTGTGTGTTGATGATTGTACAGTACAATCGCTATATAGCAGCCCTTGTTACCATCATACAATACTGTATTGTTTATAAAGATTCTAACATGCCTGCATGCATTGGCCTTGGTCACCAAAAGGCAGTTCTCCATGCTGCTTGATCTCTGACAGCCTACCAGCCTCCCCATTCAGTCCCTCATCCCTGAGGTCACACTCTATGACCTCATCTCAGGTCATTTTTGGTCTGCCTCTCACAACCCTACCCCCGATGTTCATACTTCTCACCTTTCACACCCAACTGTCATCCTTTGTCCATTCATCGTACCCAAACCATCTCAATCCACTGCTCATCACAACGCCATTACATTCAAGTCCCATCCTTCCTCTCAACTCTTCAATCACAATCCTAGACCCCCAGGCCTCGCATTCAAGGACACACTACACATCCATCATTGTCACTTCTGAACAGTTAAGCCTACAAATATCCTCTTCCATTACTGTCCAGGTCACACTCCCATACACCATTACCCTCCTAACACATTCTGCATACAAAGATCCCTCAGCATGAAGGAAGAACATTCTCAATGTTAGATGAGGCAACAATTTCCTGAAGTTCCTCCAACCACCCTTTACCCTAGCAACAGAGCTAGCTCCAGCCCCACCTCCAGCATATTACAAGTCTCCCAAACAACAGCCTCCTCCACGTACTCAAGAGACACTCCAGCAAGATCAATCATTTCATAAATGAAAATCTCTGCATGCTCTCCCCAACACACTGCACATGTGAAATCAGCATTATTTTGCAGCCTACCACTAATACCAATGCATCTTTTATGGAAAAACTTATCACAAACACTGCACAGTTTCAATCACTTCCCACACCCTTGTAACAAACTGCACACAATCAAGCTCCCTTTGCTTTAACAGTACCAGCACCAACCTGAGATACCATCGCTTTTGTTTTGCCCGTATTGACTATCAAGGCCTTGTGCTGCATTCTGTCTCTCCATTTTCTAACTCTTTCCTTCACCTCCCTTTCATTCTCTGCAATTAACACCAAGTCATCTGTATACATTATTTCCCATGGATGTCCTTTTCGAAGTAAAATGAGACAGCTTCCAGCCCTATGACACACAATAAGGGGCTCAAGACTGACCCCCAAAGCAATCAAACATTCACAGAAAACTCATGTCACTCAAATCTCCATTCACTCTCACCTGGGAGTGGGCACCCACATACACAGCCATACCTACTCTAGCCAGCCACTCCTCAATCCCAAGCTTTCTCATTGCCCACTTCATCACCTCCCCAGGGACTCTGTCAAAGGCCTTCTCCAAATCATCAAAGACAATTACAGCTCCCTTTTCTTTCGTTTCATTTCCTTTCGTTTATGAAGGCTCCAACATTCTTGCATGCATCTGCCTTGGTTACCTAGTGTTGGCTCTCTATGCTGCTCGAACTCTGGCAGCTTCCCTATTTATTCCTTTATCCTTGAGGTCACACTCAATGATGTCATCCCAGCTCTTTTTTGGTCTACCCTCTAGCTACCCTATTCCTAACATTAACACTTCTCACTTTACTCACCCAATTACCACCCCCCATCCTCTCTATATTTCCAGACCATCTCAATCTATCCCTCCTCATCACAACACTAATACATTCCAGTTCCATCCAACCTCTCAACTCTTCCATCATAAACCTAGCCCCCCCAAGGCCTCGCACACAGGGACGCATTGCACATCCGCCTAATCATTGCCATTTCTATATGTTTAAGCCTGCAAATATCCTCTTCCTTTACTGCCCAGGTCTCACTACCATACAGCTTTGCACTCCTAACACATGCTGCATACAAAGATCCCTTAGCACGGAGGGAGAGCCCTCTCAATGTTAGAAGAGCAACAGCTCCTTGAACTTCCAACACTCCTCACTCTAGCCAAAGAGGCAGCTCCAGGCCCACCTCTAGCACATAACATGTCTCTCAATTAACAACACTCTTCCACACACTCCAGAAACACATCAGCAAATTCAATGCTTTCATGCCTGGCAATCAACACATGCTCTCCCCAATACACTGCACACATGAAATAGCATTGTCTCACGATCTACCTTTTACATATTTTTCCTGAAGCTGTTGGATAATGAAACCGCATCACTAGTCCCTTTGCCTGGCATAAACCCAAACTGCATCTCATCAATATTCACTCCTTCCCTTATCATACCTTCTAGGATTTTCTCCATTACCATCAATATCTGGTCCAAAAGTTTTATGCTTCTATAATTTCCTCTTTCTAAGGGCATCACCCTTCTCTTTATACACATTTACACACTCTTCAGCCAGCCATCTGGGACAACAGACTAATATGCAATAAAATTTATCAAATCAGTACTGTACAGGTCAACTCCAGTTTAACAAGGGGATGTGTTATGAAAAACCCCATCGCTAGGCAGGGTACTGCATATCGGGGCTGATTTAACATGTAAAGTACAGTATAAGGATGCGTTTTTGAGCCTTGGGATTTCCCCCCAACCAAGTCCTAAACCCACCCAGATAAGTCCAAAAACAAGTTTATAAACAATCTAAATGGCCTAACAGCTGTGAAAGAAGCTAACCTGAGACTAAAATCTATCAATAACTCACTAAAACCAACAAATAAAATCTGGAAATCACAAAAAAACAACAAATAAACTCTGGAAATCACAAAAAATAGGTAAGAAAATGTCAGACACCTCTCATCACTTACTTCTTGTAAGTCCATCTCCTGTCCTGGTCGTCGTCCTTGCTTTCCCCCCCCAAGGTTGGGGCTGAGGGGCATGTGATGCTCCTTAGCACACATCCTCAAGGCCCTCAAACCCCATCTCTAGGGGAGGGTTTGGGGGGGGCCTGGCAAGGTGGGGTGATGGTAGTGGGAGACTGATCCGATGGCTTTGGGGATGGTGATGGGGTGTGATGCGATGACTCACCATAGCCTATTTCACGGGAGAAAAGAAATTGCTGTTCGGCAACCCTCTTCCAAACTGTCCGATTTTATGCATTCTTGTGAGTAGCTAAATAATATACGGTGATGTTAAGAACTGTCTAAAATATCAAACTTACAGTAAGCATGAGTGAAACGTATAACATCATTACCTACAATTTGCGAGGCTGTAGGGAGCATAGGCCTACTGTAGGTGTGGTCAAGTGCGAGCAGCATTGAGTCAGTCAGGCTGACTCGCATTTTCCGCTGCAATCTGTCATCTGAGAAACTCCGTAGCACCAACATAATTATAATCATCTACGTCATCGTTTCATTCTCAGTAATTATTAAAAAATACTATAAAAGGTTATGTCTACCTTCTCTTAATGTATTACGCAATAAAATAATACTGGGAGACGTCTGTGTCATTATTTAATAAGTCAGATGTTCGGCACTATTACGTGCATGACAACTGTCAGGCGCCCCATGAAATTTAAATGTGTATGCTTAGCTTTTGTTTATTTCATCAGCTGACTGCTAACACTTATGTTACATTTATGTTTGTGTTTAAAAAAGGTAAATATATTTTATTCTATTGTTTTTCAATTAAGGCTACCGTCTTTAACATCACTGTATCATATTTAGCTACTCACAAGACTGCATAAAATCGAACAGTTTGGAAGAGGGTTGCCAAACGGCAATTTCTTTTCTCCCATGAAATAGGCTATAGATGGCGATGGAGTGTGGTGTGATTACAGACGAGGTGGCGAGGGAGACAGCTGCGATGACTAGTGATGTGGTGGAGGAGACCGCTGCGATGACTGGTGATGTGGTGGAGGAGACCACTGCGATGACTGATGTGGTGGAAAGGGACACACAGGCAGTGGCCGAAGCAATGTCAAAGATTGAGGCTGGGGCAAGGAAGGTAGTGATGGCGTGGCGAAGTGCTGAAGTGGAGACTCAGGTGATGCGGAAGACAGGGATCAACTTGAGGTTAGGTCCAGAACTAGGGATCGAACACAACATCCTCAGCAGGAGAAGGCCCTCGCTGTTTCCCTGATGGTCGATGGCTGGGGGGAGATGCTCTGCTGGTTGAGGGCTGGAGAAATTCTCGGCGGTTGCTGGTGTGGTGGGGTGCCGAGAAGGCCCTCGGTGTTTCTCTGTTGGTCGATGGCTGGGGAGATGCTCTGCTGGTCGAGGGCTGGAGAAATTCTTGGCAAGTTGCTGGAGTGGTGGGGGCCTGTTTGAAGAAGGCAGTGATGGTAGTCCAGCATCACCAGGTACACCTTCATCCCCTATTCCAGCTGATCAGATGTGCCTCTGCTTCGTCCTGGGAGAGGGTCGTGAGTGCTCATAGGCACGATGGCTTTGTCAACCTTGACCACCATCTCCTTCAGAATTTTCATACTGAGGGCTCACACCTCAGGGATGAACTCCTCCTCCTCCTGTGCCTCATGGTGTACCCACTGAATCTCCATATTGAGGAGCTCCTCGCTGCTGAGCTCCTCCCTGTCGCTGTCCAGGACCTCCTCCATGTCCTCTTCACTCACCTCCCCGAAGCCTGCGCCGTGTGGCAGTTCCACAATGTCCTGCTGCACCCGTTCTACTGGTGATGCTCTCACTTCCTCGGGGAAGCCGGTAAAGTAGTGTACACATTCTGGCCCCAGCTTGCGCCATACACCATTCATGGTGGGGTGGCTTACTTCTCTCCATGCAGCCGAGATGTTTTCAATGGCGTGGAGCATGTTATATCCCTTCCAAAATTACTGCACTGTCGTCCTGTTGTCACAGAGGAGGTAGTATGCCTTGAATGTAGCTATAACCCCCTGGTCCATGGGTTGCAAAAACGATGTGGTGTTGGTGGGCTTGAACTCCACTTCTACGTTACATGCCCAGTCCTTCATCACTGGAGGGTGGCTAGGCACACTGTCCACCACCACCAGAAATCTCCTGGATAAGTTCTCCCAGAGCGCATACTTCTTGAGGACATGAGAGAGGTAGGAGTGAAAATAGGAAGAACAGATGTCGGACATCAGACAGGCCTTCTTGTCTGATTTCCAAATTACCCCCAAATTCTCCTAAACATAGCTACCCACAGCCCTCGCGTTTTTGGAGTGGTGGACTAGGAGCGGCTTTAACTTGAGGTCACCCTTGGCAATGCTCCCCCCAGCAGCAGCGTAAGCTGGTCCTTCGAGGCCTTGAATCCTGATGCAGACTTTTCCTCTATTACAAGAAATGTCTTGGAGGGCATTCTCTTCCAAAAAAGCCCAGTCCCATCAAAATTCAAGAGCTGTTTCACACTGTAGCCACCCTCTGCGATGATCCGTTTAAGTTTGTCAGGGAACGCTGCTGTCACCACTGCATCTGCACTCGCCACTTCACCAGATATCCTCACATTGTGCAGGCTTGCCTGTTTCTTAACCCACCGAGTCCCACCGACATACAATGCACATCACTACTTTTTTCCGCGGACAGACCCACCGATGTGCATCGTACATCAGTCAGTTGCAAGGCCCGTCGTTTGCACATTTTTCAACATTCGCGGGTGATATTTGGTAGGTATATGTGGGAGACCTTCCTCTACCTGCTGTCAAGCAGAGATACTGCCTGGCCCCACCTGACCCCCCCTCCCCCTCCCCTCTCACACTCGGCAATTCACCTGTTAACAGTAACTTGGCCAGTAAAGATATGTTGCCCCACGGTCTCTCCAATGATGAAATTCACGGTGAAAGTGATTCCTGAGGTGGAGGACAAAGAAACAAAGAAGCTCGAGGGAGAAACAAACAGAAGTGATAAGGTGGTAATGTCGTAAAGGAAGCTGCCATATGCTGGGGTTTTGGGTGAGTGAACAATGCTTTTATCGCCTAAATTATTGTGTGAAAACTAATACAGACTTGTAATACACATAAATTTGCACCAAATAAATAAATAAATAAATACATAATTTAAGTGGCTTGAATTAGTGAACCCTTCCACAGTTCGTTTTCTTTAGCCAGGTACCCTGAGAAAGGAAAATGTAAGGCTGACTGACACCTGTACCAACATTTATAAGCTCAGGAGGGCAATTTTTCAATGAGTTTTCGATGTTTCTCACCAAAAGCAGAGGTTTGAGCAAAAGAAAAGAAAAAAAATTGAAAATTGGTCGGGTTCTGAGGGTGGGTTGGGTTAAAAATCGGTCGGGACTGGACAGGTTAAAGCAGTCAAACCACCCATGACTAGCCTTAAAGATTTCACTAGCATCAAGATTGCATCTCACCTTTCAGTTGTCCCACATGGAGAAAGCCTTCGTGCAATTGCCTGATTCATGGGTGCCTTCCTCCTGTTTTGATCTTCCACCTATGTACGGAGCATTCACTCCAGCTTCATCACAGGCTCTCTCTGGCAGGTGATACTGAAGGCAGTGAAGCTTGCAACCTCCCCATCGACAGCCTTGATGGCCTCCCCCTTCTTGATGATCGTTGAGACAGTCGAATGGGCCAGGTGGAGAGCCGAGGCGATGGCACAGGCACCCTCACATTTGTCTTGGCACTTAAGAATATCTAACTTCACTTCAATGGTCAGAGTTTTATGAGGGCATTTTGAGGGGACATCACCAGCACCAACACTAGCAGGCCGCTTACCACCACGACTAGGGTCACCACTACCACCACTAGCCCCACCACATGCAGCACCCTTACTAGACATGATCACACTTAAATAGGCCACAATTAACACAAAATCTCACTCCACACACAGTTAGTATCATTGCCCTACTCATGGCATTGCTGGGACACAGTTACGGCTTGTGTAATATTGGTGATACAACAAGATGTGGGGTAGGCGAGTGTAAGAAGAACGATATGGGCGCACCCGGGGTGAGCAATGGGTGTGGGGCTGTGCAAGTGTTTCTATGCATCCTGGCGGGCAGGTGGGTTCAGCTGGCTGTGGAAAAGTGTGTGATTCAAACATTTGGCCCATCACTCCCAGATGATACATCGCAGGACACGTCGCAAAACTGTGGCTCAGGACTCGGTCATTGTTAGGTGTGGTACGGTGGTGCAGTATTTCTACCCCCATCATTATCGGGGTGCATATCAGGGTTTGACTGTAACTAAACCCACTCCTGTATCTTCTGAAGCCTTCAACATTTCAGCAGTTAACTCAAATATACCGTAAAACACCATAACTTCAGACATTTTTTATGTGTTTTAATGAATAACTCTGTGTAAAATGGTGCAATTTTATCCCTGTTGGGGTCATGTGGTAGCCAGGGACAGTACCTACTGAATCCATATAATAAAAAAAATCAGCCATGCTAAACTCGGTGTGTGTGTGTGTGTGTGTGTGTGTGTGTGTGTGTGTGTGTGTGTGTTTTCATTTTCAAGTGTCCGAAATTAAGAACAAATTTCCTAACTTCGGACAGCTCTTCCAAACTTCGGACATCCAGGTGTTTGCCCTTTACACATGAGAATGAATAATAGCACCTGTCTCTGGACACACTGGCCAAACTTCGGACACTTTAGAAGTTTTTTAAAAATGTCCAAAAAAATATTGGGTACTCGTGGCCCAAGTTATACATACATAAAGAGAAACATCAAAAAATATCTTCTTTTTTGAGCTCATAATTTGAGATCACATTAAGATGCATCATATCACATTGTAGTGAGGTTTTCTGGCCACAAATATAACTAAGAACTCTTCAGAAACTTTTTCAGACGAAGAAATTATATAAAACTGCATTGCATATATTCCAAACTGTATGGGGAACTGATCTCTTTTTCCTAAACAAAACTTCACTTAATTATCAAATAGCTACCTAATTGACTCAACAAATGCATACTCAGATAACATAATCTAATATTAAACACTTCAGACGGGTTCTAATGACACCCACACACCCACTAACATGCACAAAAATCAACAGACACATGCAAACACAGGCACTTGTAATGAAGGCCAGTATAAATTACTGTAACTAAATAAATAGTATCATTACTGGTTAAGGCACCATACTGTAGCACCATACTGGCAATAACTTTGGTACTGGTAGTACTGATTATCTTCTTACAGATCTATATCAAATATTATCATCATTACTTTGGCCAAAGGTTCACATCTACATCAAAAATCATCCTTTTCTTGCAACCAAGTGTTGGTTCTGGTAACACCTTCAGTATGTCCTCTTTGTCTATGTCACTGCTGTCATCAACCACTGGGTATACAAATGTGTGAGGTGTACCCTGAATGTGTTTGAGAAACCTGACATGTATTTCTGGTTTTACCCTAACAATGGTAGCAATATAATGCCTGTATCTGTCTTTCCTATCAAAGGGAACCCTCACAACTACCCAATTTGAGGGAACAACTTTATCCCCAATAGTATGGGTAGAGATGACTGTCTGGAATTATTTGGCTTAAGTAATATGTCTGTCCGAAGTTAGGAATTTTTTCTGAAAAATACAGAGATATTCATTAAAACAGTCATAGAAAGATTATGCATGAATATATTTTAAAATAGTTTACTGTCAAGTACTCACAACACTTTTCCACATATAATCGTGTCAATCATGTTCTTACAATTGAAACTGTTTGTTCTGTGTGAACACAGTTTTGCAGGGTTAAAAAATGTTGATTTTTTTTCCATTTGATTCATACATTTTTTCCACCCACACATATTCAAGCTACTTTAACAAGACTTATAAATAATAATCTTTAAAGATTACCCTACCTACCTATATCATTATTACAGTAAAACCTCGATATAACGGACTTCAGTAGACTGGAATTCGCTTTTATTGGACTCGAGGAGCTACCGGACTAAACTCCTATATATCGGAAAAAGTCCGATATAGCCAGAAAGCAGTCCGGACTGCCTGACAACTTCAGCTATGTTCACCACAATAAGACAAGTAAAAGACATGTTTTTCAGTGCACAGTACAGTATTATTATACCATTTGATTAATGTAGTGAAGGTATAATACAGTACAATACTGCAATGGTGGTGAAAACCACTGATGCAATCCGGACTAATGTCTGATATATATTGGAAAAAGTCCGGATTAGCAGGGGTAAGTCCGGATGTCGCTTTTATCAGAAAATCGCATATTTCAGACTGGCCTGAGCCCCAATTAGGAGGTGTGAAAGATAAAAATGGTAGATTACTAGTGGAGAAGGGAGAAAAAGTAAACAGATGGAGAGAACACTTCAATGAACTGTTGAACATAGAGAATGAAAGTAATGNTGTGGATGGCAAACTGAGTGAATCTTTCCATTTGAAGGTTGGATTGAAACAAGGATGTGTCATGTCTCCATGGTTGTTCAATCTGTATATGGATGGGGTTATAAAAGAGATACAAGGTCGGGCAGTGGATGTTGGAGTGGCCCTAGTGAGAAAGGGCAGTGTGTGGAAACTCCCTGTACTGTTGTTTGCAGATGATACTGTGTTGTTGAGTGAAGACGAAGGGGAGCTGCAAGGCTTGGTAGATGAGTTTGGGAGAGTGTGTAAGAAACGGAATCTAAAGGTGAATGTGGGGAAGAGTAAAGTGATGGTCTTCGAGAGAAGTGAAGCCAGTGAGTGTACAGTGAGATTGGATGGGAAGGATATGGAGAATGTGAGTGAATTTAAGTACTTGGGCAGTGTGATGAGTAAGGATGGTAGTCTGGAGGGTGAAGTGCTCGAAAGGGTACAGCAGGGAAGGAAGGTTGCTGGTTCGTTGAAAGCAGTGATAAGAAACAGGGAGGTGAGCATGGAAGTGAAAAAGTTGTTACATGACAGTATTGTGATACCAACTCTGACATATGGAAGTGAAGCTTGGACCCTGTTGGAAGGACAGAAGTCAAGAGTGAGAGCAGTGGAAATGAGTTATTTGAGAGGAGCATGTGGAGTCACATGGAGAGACAGACTAACAAATTAGGAAGTGAAGGAGCGTTGTGGTGTGCTCGAGGACGTGATGGGAAGCGTTAGGAGAAGCACGTTAAGGTGGTTTGGGCATGTGGAGAGGATGGAGAGTGAAAGACTGACGAGGAGAGTGTATGTGAGTGAGGTGGAGGGGGCGAGAGGGAGGGGGAGGCCGAGGATGAGATGGAGGGATGGAGTGGAGAGGTATATGAGAGAGGGGGGTGTGAGTTGGAAGCGTGGTAGTGAAATGGCAGGGGACAGAGTGACATGGAGGCGATTTGTTTGTGGCCATCCCATTCGGGACTGAGGCGTCTGGCAATAGATAGATAGATAGAAGTCCGGATGTCGCTTTTATCAGAAAATCGCATATTTCGGACTGGCCTGAGCCCCAATTAGTCCGTTATAGTGAGGTCTTACTGTAATTGCAAATATCACACTATCTTCCAATACACTTGAATTACTACATTTTTTCCCACAATGTCCAAAGTTTGGGTGCTGTCCGAAGTTATGGTGTTTTACTGTACTCTTCCCCTTCCCAAACTACATCTTTCCTATTGCCATGCTCTCAGAAGCAGCGCCAATTAAAGGCCAAGGGAAAAACACTGGATCCGCTGATTCCAAACCTTCCCTGTTGCAGTGAACTCCTCATTCAGCAGCCAGTTATAATGCCCTCTCCAGGTGTCTATAATATCCTCAGTCTACCACTACCTTTCCATCATCACCCTTCCCACACCGTTCACCTATGATATCCCTGTTTTCCCTCTTTATCTGATCTGCCACTTTAAATACCCTATTCTACCTTTCAGTAAAAGTAACTGAGACCTAGATTTTGTTCTGTATACGTACTTTCTAGCCCTATGCTGGGCAACTGAGTATTCCTCCGTTTTCACCCCTTTCCCATTCCCAGAAAAGTCTTCTTTACTCTTTCAGTGCAGCTTCTGCACCCTGATCCAACCACCATGTTCCCTTATTTCTTGGAGGTCTCCTGTCCATCCACACATTGAATCAGCAACTCTCGAGAAATTGTTGTTGACTGCTCTGTACTGCTTATTAAAAAAAACTTCTGTCAACAGCTCTCTGTTTAGCCACCACTTACATCCTTCACTAATCACCTATCAGCCCTACTGACCAGGAAATAGTCAGTCTGGCTACTGTTACTCCCAGATTCATATGTAATCAGCCAACTTTCTCCTTTCCTAAAATGCGTGTTGCAAACAGTCATGTTCATTGCCTCCCCTTCTGCATTCTTCGTGCCATATGCATCTCCGCCATTCATCCCTTCAAATCCTTGAGTTGCTTCATCCACATGACCATTTAAATCCCTACCCAAAACTATAGTCTCATCATCCCTCATACCACCAACCACATTTCTCAAGTCATCCCAGAATCTACCTTCATCTTCTTCATCCAAACCACCAAGTGGAGCATGTGCCAATATAAGTGAAATCATGAGTTTACTAAACAATATTTGTGCTGCTATAATCCTTTCATTTACTCTCATAACATTCATGACACAGTTCAGCCATTTCTCCTCAACCAGCACACCTACACCAATCTGTACATCTACACTTCCCTGCCAGAATAGCTTATACCTACAATCCTTCCTAGCTTTCATCCTAGCTGACGCTCCCCTGAACCTGACTTCCTGTACACAACCTGCTTCCACCCGCCTCCTACTCAGCGTCTCTATCACTTCCCCCGTTCTACTCTTCGAACTACTATCATTCCACAATGCCACTCTGAACCCCTTAGGTAATTTGATTTCCACAGGCTTGCTTTTAATGCTTTTGCTTTTCAGTTTTGTCATAAGTCGGATAAATAAAGGAGGAAACTGACCACAGGCCCCAATCACTTGCATAGTCCCAAGTCCAGGCATGGGACCAGGGACACAGTCCACCAGCCATGGCTAGTGTCTGTGGCAGTGGCTTTGGGGCACCCTGCCAAGAGAACTATGGAGACACCCTCCAAGTGTACCTTGGTACTGTAATTGTCCTGCAGTTATACATCCACTGATAGGGCAGCTTCCTGAGGTGCCACTCCTGGGTTCAGGCCCCTTTCTGTTGAGTGGAAGCAACAGCCTGGGAACTGCAATGTCCTATTCCCTCTGGCACAGATCCAAGCCCCACCCCATCCCAGTCCCAAAACTTTCCTAGTCAGGATCAAAAACATGCAAAATCAGGTGAGACCCCTTCAAAATATAAGTCAATGAGGTTTTTGCATTTTTGGCATCCTTAGGACATCTAGTTAGCATTTCTGAATGATAACATTAAATTTGGATGCTGATAATTTTTTTACTTGCATACGGTAAAACCTCGACTTATTGGACTTCACTACACCGGAATTCGCTTTTATCGGAGTCCAGGAGCCGACCAGACTAATGTCCAATATTTCAGAATAAATTCCGAAAAATGTGACTTCAGTCCGGACTGGAGAAGGTACGAAAAATTACTCAGTATCAGAATATCGTCTATGCAGTTTGTGTGGTCGTGCGTTGGTTAGTGGCGGGCTGGCAGCATTACTACTTGCCTCAGTGTTACCAACTGTAGGGTAATTCAGCCTCATTTCCTGGTCTGTGGGGCAGTAGGGTAATTTTACAAAATCTTAGCAAAATGTAATTACAAATTTTTTGTATGAGTGATATTTTGCAGCAAAAGATAAATGTTATGGTAGAAAGAGAATATGCAAAAAAAAAAAAAAAAAAAAAAAAAAAAAAAAAGGTTAGGATTATGGCAGTTAAGATTTAGCAGTTATGTTTGGTGGTTCGGTTAGGTTAGGTTAGGTTAGGTTAGGTTAGGTTAGGTTAGGTGAGGTGAGGTGAGGTGAGGTGAGGTGAGGTGAGGTGAGGTGAGGTGAAGTGAGGTGAGGATAGGTTAGGTTAGGTTACCATTCCAATTTAGCTTAAACCCCTAGAAAAGGGAGTGGTTAGCATTATGGCAATTAAAATTTAGCAGTTATGTTTGGTGGTTCGGTTAGGTTAGGTTATGTTAGGTGAGGAGAGGTGAGGTGAGGTTAGGTTAGGATAGGTTAGGTTAATACCACTCCAGTTTAGCTTAAACCCCTAGAATTTAGCAACTGTGTGTGGTGGTTCAGTTATGGTAGAATAATCCTAACCACTGCCTCTTAAAAATTCTGTATCCTCTAATTCTACTATGTCAAAAGAAAAACTGCTTCAGCAATAAGTAATAAGTCACCCATCATAACAGAAAATGCCTCTCATGAATCTGGCAGCTGACAAGGCATCAGCTGCTCAGTCTTGCACTAAACAAGAGAAACCAGATTTTTTTGTTTGTTGCTATATACTAGCAGTACCAACTAGTACAGTAATATTTTCATCCTGAGCCATAGGTTAACGAAGGGAAATGCAGGGTAATATTAGTGTCTGTGCAGCGCAGAAAGGTCTTTGGGGGTTGGCAACAATGGCCTGCAATTGCAACCCAGCCCTCAGCTCAGTTTTACTCACGGTGCTTCAGTGGTAGGTATATTCCTAGGCGCTCTTACTACCTCACAATTTTACCCCCTATGAATTACGAAATGGCTTCTCCTGCCCTGGTGCTGCTGCTGCTGCTGATGATGATGATAATGATGATGATGATGGTGATGATAATGATGTTGATGTGATGATGATGGTGATGATGATGATAATGATGGTGCTGCTGCTGCTGCTGATGATGATGATGATGTATACAGGCAAAGTGAATATCTTTATTTTGTAAGATCATAAACAGTATGGTGTATAAAATGTACAGTACAGTATCTGAGGTGTTTAAAATTAAGTTGTAACAATTAAGTACAGTCTACTTTCTTGTATAGTACAGTATGTGAGGTGTTTAAAATTAAGTAGTAACAATTAAGTACAGTTTGTAATTTCTAAGTGCTAAAATATTAGAAAAGAGGTGTACTGGTTTAGTATAAGTGCCTTCAAGTTTAATAAGTGCATCATCGACCTCTCCAGTACAATCATCTCGACTATACAGACTCCACTAATGGACCACTTCAGCTATGTACACCACAATGAGGTAAATGACATGTTTATCATTGTACAGTACAGTATTATTATAATTATATATTATACCATTTGATTATTGTAGTAAATGTATAATACAGTACAGTACTGGAATGGTAGTGAAAACAGTTGGTGACGTCATGGTGAAAAACCGTTGGTGCGATCTGGACTAATGTCAGACAAATCGGAAAAATTCTGGGTCAGCATTGGGAAGTCCAGGTGTCACTTTTATCGGAATTTCGCTTTTTTCGGACTGGCTTGGACCCCAATTAGTCCAATATATCGAGGTTCTACTGTATTTTAAAGATGGGTGCCACTTGTGTCCACCGAAAACAAAGAGCAAACTATATCAGCAACTAATGGGTCGATTTTGATGCTTTTGCTATCAAATTATAAGTTTTATGGGGGGCTGAGTCAATCTCTGAAATGACTGAAACAATTCAGGTTCAAGGTGACATGGTCAAGGTTAATGTCAAGGTCATTTTGGACCCAAAAGCCAATAATAATGACATCTATCTATCTATCTATCTATTGCCAGACACATTAATCCCGTAAGGGGTGGCCACAAACAAATCACCTCCATGTCGCCCTGTCCCCTGCCATTTGATTGCCCTGCTCCCAGCTCACACCCACCTCTCTCATATACCTCTCCACTCCATCCCTCCATCTCATCCTTGGCCTCCCCCTCCCTCTCCCCCCCCTCCACCTCACTCACATACACTCTCCTTGTCAGTCTCTCACTCTCCATCCTCTCCACATGGCCAAACCACCTCAATGTGTTTCTCCTAACGCTTCCCATCACATCCACATCCATCTCTCCACGTGACTCCACGTGCTCCTCTCAAATAACTCATTTCCAATCGTCCTTCCAACAAGGTCCGAGTTTCACTTCCATACATTAGAGTTGGTATCACAATACTGTCATGTAGTAGCTAATAATGACATCTCAGATAGTAAACGGTAGGTTTTTAATTATCCTGCTGCCAAAATTTATGTCCTGTGGCCGGCTGCACCAAATAAATTTAAATGATGTAGAAAATTCAAATTCCATCTATCTATCTATCTATTGCCAGACGCCTTAATCCCATAAGGGGTGGCCACAAACAAATCGCCTCCATGTCACCCTGTTCCCACCTGGTAGGAGGGGGTACCCATCATCCACCCACTTTGTGCAGCGGTACTCAGTTTTAGGGTAGCTCTACATTGAGTGACAAGCCAAATGATTTCCTGTAAACCAGGAAATCACAGACAACACTGGATGATAACCTTATAACCAACCAACGCACGTTCCCTACGTGACAAGCGGGTTGGCGGAGGGTTAGTGCCCCTCCCCGGAAAACAACTAACTAAAAATACGAATAGGAAATTAAAATTCATGACGATATATTAATTAAGCAACTGAAACACGTTGCGCCAAATTTTATATCACTGAAATTTAATGCTGCTATCGGAATTTTTTTCAGAAGTACCAGCAAGGTACAGCAACCTCTCGATTATCTGGACACTCCGTATCTGAACGTTATGCCTTAGCTCTAATATGTCAGTGTGTGGATTTCCCTTGTCCGTATCCGAACATAAAATTTCCAACATGGCTGGCTGAGTGGCCCACAAATTCAAAAAATTGGTTGGGCGGCCACCTGGCCTTTCTGGCCACACGCAGGTAATAGACCGTAACCAGCCAACTGAGCAAAAATGGCTGTCCACCTCCTCACTGAATGGTCAATGTCACCCAGCCACCCAGATCACTCAGGAGCTCTCGGCTGTGCGTGGGTGACAGACCATAACCCACCAGCTGGGAAGAAATGGCTGTCTGCAAAAATGACCCTCCGCCTCATCACCGAACAGTCCAAGTCATCCGGCCAGTCAGCCAGCCTCTCAAGCTGCATGCAGGTAAAAAAAACCTTACCCACCAACAGAGCAAAAATGGCTGTCCACTTCCTCACCGAATGGTCAAAGTCGCCTGGCTGACCAGCCAGCCTCTCAAGCAATGCACGGGTAAAAGAACCTAACCCACCATCTGAGTAAAAATGGCCGTCCACCTACCTACCAAATGGTCAAAGTTGCCTGGCCAGCCAGTAGAGACATGGCAACGCTGTGATCAGTGGCAGGTACCGCATGTCCACTCATCGCCCAGGCCCAGTGGTTGGAGAAGGAGGAGTATTCTGACATTTGGTAAGTGATTATGTTAGCCACTAGACTACACGGAATTACCGTACGGTGGATACATCACCCTGGTACACCAATCCATCAAGTTTCCAGATACTCGGGCACACACAAAATCACTTCTCCCCCCACACGACCTCACAACTGAAATACAATCAATTAACCCGTGGAGAGCGACGATTGTTCTGTAGTTACGTGCCCCCAAGCGACGACTTGGCCGAAATTTCGAGTCTTACATAATTGAATGAAACACACATCATCGTCTTGGACATGTTCGCGTGCATCTGGCAATATTTATATATGACCACATAAAGTCACGTGGTGGTGAGAGAAAATGGCCAGAAGATCTCCAGCTGGTGGCGTGAGCAACCCATCACCTACAGTGAGTGAGGTGATGAACTTTGTCCGGCAGCCTAGCAAGGATCACATGATTACTCTATCATCAACCTTCTCTCTCTCTCTCTCTCTCTCAAACTATGATAAATTACCTTATCCACTGCCGAAAAAGCATACATTTATTATACAATTTACTCGTAACTCTCTATCTCTCAAACTACGATAAATTACCTTACGCCAAAAAAGCATACTGTACATTTGTTATGCAATTTACTCGTAACTCTCTCTCTCTCTCTCAAACTACGATAAATTACCTTACGCACTGCCGAAAAAGCATACAATTATTATACAATTTACTCGTAACTCTCTCTCTCTCTCTCTCTCTCGTGTGTATGTGTGTGCAGATCCCCTAGTGCCTGGTGTGGGGTTAGCAGCATCATGGGAGGAAAATTTGTGTGTGCTCGCGCTCTATGGTGTCCACGCGCAAGCACATATTCTCAGCGTATGTGGGGCAGTGCGTGGGTGGTATCGAGAGTTGCCACCTGCTACTATTTCCCATACAAATTTCAGCCACCTGCTCTTCATGGCGCGGTTTTGGTACACCTTTGAAAATCGCGCTCATTTGAGGCCTATCGCTCTCAACTCTGTCCCAAATGTGGCTTATCGCTCTCACGGGTTAAAATACATACTGGCAACAAATCACATATAACAATTCTCAGTACGTACATTCCCCCCAGTCATCCCCCACAGTACCACACAATTACTCTCCTCAAATACACATCACTAACATATCCAACATCATCCTGGGTGGTGATTTCTATGCCAAGCCTTCGGCCTGGCATGTCAACAACCCTGACACAGACGGAGGGCTGGTACTACAATCCCAGACAGATAATCTTTTCATCCTCAACAATCTCCATCAACATATTCATATTCCACACCAAGCTCTCTTCCTCCCATCATCCCCCTACATCATCTTTTGCTCCCCAAACCTCACCCCCACAACATCCTGGAGAGTGGGCAAAACCCTTGGCTCTGACTACCTCCCGATCATTGTCACTACCAAAACCAGAATCACCCCAGCTGGCAAGACACACATACACTGATTATAAGACAGCCAACTGGGTGGCCTTCACAACTGAAACAGAACAACACTCTGAAACATTAAACAGTACTCCCATCACAAACATCAACACCGCTGTGCACGCTTTCAACATAATTACCGTATATCTCGGCAGATAAGGCGACCTTCAGATGAGACGACCCCAAAATTTCAGTCTGAGTTTCATGGTTTTAGCTCATGTCAGTCGTATAAGACGACCCCCCAAACTACCAAACCATCTGTGGTGAAGTTTAGGTCAGGGAGTACCAAACCACCAAGACAGTGATATACCAGTACAATGAATTAAATACCGTAGTACCTTGAATTAAATACCTAGAATGTATTACCAGAAATAAGGTACCATACCTTAAAGTATTACCTGTAGATCATTTGAATTATCAGTATGTTATCAGTGAGGAATATAATAAGGTAAATACTATATGCAGACTATCATCTGTAACGGTACTTGGTACAGTCGGCCTAAGAAGTGACAGTGGAGCATCCAGAGGTTATCGGTCAGCGATGATGCACATACTCCTCCTTATATCTTTACAAGGTGAAACCTGTTCTGTAAAATTGTTACAGAAAACAATAAGTAAATGCCAAAATATCAGTATATTTCAAAATTGTAGGTAGCAGTGTGTTTGTTACAATAATAGGAAATCCTAAACAGAACCAATTGAAATGTCAAAACTACTGCTCAGGGACAGTCAGGAATAATTTGTGGAGTTCATATCAAGTATGGTAACACGCAATAATTTTTAGTGGCATAAGACTGAAAAGAAAAGAGATTCAGTAAATCAGCCATTATTATTTATGAAATCATTTCACTCACAATACTTTGGAATACAGTAATTTAAAGTAGAGTCCGTAGTTTAACCAAAGTCGTGAGGTGTCGTGTTGACTTCTCTAATGCAACCACTAGACGTCAGCTGGAACAAGCCGTTTAAAGATAATGTGCGTGAAGAATGGAATAATTGGATGATAAATGCTGAAAAATCCTTTACAAAAGGTGGGGTTATGCGTATGCCATCACTTGATGTGCTGTGTGATTATGTAATGAATTCATGGGATAAAGTGAACGAAGAGACTGTAATAAAATCTTTCAAAAAGTGTGGTATATCTAATGAAATGGATGGCAGGAAGGATGATTTATTGTGGGACACTGATGACGAAGACAAAGCCAACTCACTGGATTAAGACTGGGACCCATATGATGACAGTGTAAACAGTGAGACTCAGGATGTGCTAGGAGAGTTATAGGGTGGTATTTTGAGTAGAATTTTAAGGCTCCTGTTTTTGTAACTGGCCTATAGGACGACCCCTGGTTTTGGGGTGTTTTTTTGATGATTCAAGGGTCACCTTATCCGCTGAGATATACGGTATTCAAAATGGAGACAAAAGACACATCCCTAGAGGCAACAGAAAGAGACACAACCCCAACTTCACACCAAAAATTCAAGGCCTCATCAGTCAACGCGACACACTACAACACTCCCCAACACCCCATACACAAGACACTGTACATCAAATACAACAACTCAGCACTCAAATAAACAACAAAATATCAGTACAGCAAACACTAAATAGGAATAATTATCTTCAAACACTTGATCACAAAACACACACCAGCAAACTCTACAAAACACAAAACAGCATCACACTCTCCAACAGCAATCACATGCTGCCATCACAACAACAGACACCATACCCTCAAACAAACAACAAGCAAACTATCTATCTATAGCCCAACGCCCTAATCAAGCAAAGGGTGGCCGCTGACAAAATGCCTCCAAGTCGCTCTGTCACCCACCATTTGCTTACTCTCCCCCCAGCTCACTCCCCCCCTCCCTCAAATACCTCTCAACTCCATCCCTCCACCTCATCCTCGGTCTTCTCCTCCCTCTCCCTCCCTCCCTCCACCTCACCTACATACACCCTCTTAGTCAGTCTTTCATTCTCCATTCTCTCCAAATGTCCAAACCACCTCAATTTTCTCCTAATCTTCTCAACCACAGCCACATCCACCCCACAACGTTCCTTCACTTCTTCATTCATCAACCTGTCCCTCCATGGCACTCCACATGCTCCCCTCAAGTAACTCATTTCCACTGTTCTCACTCTTGACTTGTTACCCTCTAGCAAGGTCCATGCCTCGCTTCCATATGTCAGGGTAGGGATCAAAATATTATCATGCAGTGACTTCCTGACTTCCATATTCACCTCCCTATTTCTCATCACTGCTTTCAGTGAACATACAACCTTCCTTCCCTGCTGTACTCTTTCAAGCATTTCATCCCCAAAACTTCCATCCTTACTCATCACACTACCCAAGTACTTGAATGCACTCACATTCTTCATATCCTCACCATCCAACCTCACTGTGCATTCTGTGACTTCATTCCTCTCAAACACCTTCACTTTACTCTTCTTTACATTGACTTTCAGATTCCTCTTCTTACACACTGTCCCAAATACATTCACCAAACCTTGCAACTCCCATTCATCTTCACTCAACAGTACTAAATCATCAGCAAACAACAACACCGGAATCTTCCACATCTCACCCTCATTCATTACAGCCACTCCCATATCCACTGCCCTACCTTGCACCTCCTTTACAACCCCATCCATGTATTTATTAAACAGCCATGGAGACATCACACAACAAGCAAACACTCTCATCAATCACTTTTCACATATCAGCCATCTAAACCCCCATCACAATGACTGACATATCATCTGACGCAAGAGACAGTTCCCCACAGACCCAGACTTCGGGCCCTTCAATTGCAACCAGATGAAGCACATCATTAGCAACCATAAGCGCTCACCTGCTTGTGGCCCACACAACATAAGCAACATACACCTTCAACACCTTGGACCACAAGGCATACAAGCACTCACCAAAATATCAAACTACAGCTACTCGCACAACATAATACCCAACATCTGGAAGCATGGAACTATCATCACTATCCCAAACCCAACAAAGACCCCACGTTTCTCTCCTCACACTGCCCCATCACACTCCTCTGCACCCTGCTCCAAAGTCACTGAATGACTGGTATTACAATTAGTTACACGTCACATCCCCCTAGCCCCATCACAACATGGTTTTAGGCCGTTACACTCTACAAACACTCTTCTTACACACATTATACAAAGAGATTTTGATGGCAACAATTCAGCTAGTCCACCACACAGAACACTCCTAGTCACACTTGACATTAGCAAAGCTTTTGATACCATCCCCCACCACAACCTCACAAACAAAATATTCAACACAAACATGCACAATAACACAAAAAGATGGCTGGCAAACAATTTTGCAGGCAGATGTGCACATGAAACATTTGCTGGTCAGTCATCGAACATCAGAAACTTCACAAAACGGCATCCCTCAAGGATCTGTTTTGTCCAGTACACTCTTTAACCCGCTGAATCCCACCGACGTATGATGCACGTTGCTACTTTTTTCTGCGGACAGACCCACCAATGTGCATCATACATCACTCAATTGCAAGGGCTATTGTGTGCACATTTTTCAACATTCGCGGGTGTTTTTTCGTAGGCATATGTGGGAGACCTTCCTCTACCTGCTGTCAAGCGGGGATACTGCCTGGCCCCACCTAACCCCCCCTCCCCCCCACACTGGGCAATTCACCTGTTAGCAGTAACCTGGCCAGTAAAAGTATGTTGCCCCACGGTCTCTCCAATGATGAAATTCATGGTGAAAGTGATTCCTGAGGTGGAAGACAAAGAAACAAAGAAGCTAGAGGTAGAAACAAACAGAAGTGATGAGGTGGTAATGTCGTAAAGGAAGGTGCAACATACTGGGGTTTTGGGTGAGTGAACAATGCTTTTATCGTCTATATTACTGTGCGAAAACCAATACAGGCTTGTACTACACATAAATTCGTACCAAATAAATAAATAAATATGTAATTTAAAGTGGCTTGAATTAGTTAACCCTTCCACAGTTCGTTTTCTTTAGCCAGGTACCCTGAAAAAGAAGGAAAACGTAAGGTTGAATGACACCTGTCTCAACATTTTTACGCTCAGGATGGCAATTTCTCTATGAATTTTTGATGTTTCTCACCAGAAGCAGAGGTTTAAGCCAAAAAACAAAAAGTTGAAAATTGGTCGGGATCTGGAGGTAGGCTGGGTAAAAAAACGGTCGGGACTAGGCGGGTTAACCAATACATGTACTACATACCCATGCCTCACACACCACAAATACACATAGTTTCCTATGCAGACAACATAACAGTTACATGTACAGACCAAAACGCAAACACAGCGACACACATCCTCACCTTAGCACACTACACGAATGGTTCACCACAAACAGACTCACAATAGCCTGAGCCAAATCTACAATGACCCTTTTCAAAAACTGGACTGCAGAACATGGTCACATTCCACACCTCACCATAAACAACACTCCCCTACCACACACACACACACACACACACACACACACACACACACACACACACACACACACACACACACACACAAAATCCTTGGTGTAACACAATACATCAGTGTCATTTAAATAACAAACATTAAAAACAAATCTACACCAAGACTCAACACCCTAAGGTCACTTGCCCATACAACATTTGGACACAACAAAGAAACCACAGTATACAAACAATATATACGTTCAGTGATGAATTATGCAAACCTGCTTTGGCTACTAATCTCACTAAAACACACTACAACACTCTACAGACCATACAGAACAAGGCCCTAAAAATAATCACAGCTGCACAGTTACTACACCTACAGAACACCTACACCAAGAAACCAAAATCCTCAAAGTCAAGGATCATCTAGACATGAGAGGCACACAAATTCTTGCCACAACCTCCACAAACCCACACCATCCACTACACTACATGGCAGCACATCCACACACACCAAGGAATATAAAAATAACACCCAGCACATGATATCATACACAAATACTGTCATCTCTCCCCCCCTCACCTGCCTCAAACCGGCTTCCAGAAGCATATCCAAGCTCAAATCACTCACCGCTCCATTCAGTCACTCAAAGACAACACACAGCTGCATGCGCGGCCTCCTGATATCCACTCTTCTGAATCCTACCTCTCGTGAGGACAGGGTCTACCTGGCCAGGCTGAGATGTGGGCATCATCCAGCCCTCTTGAGGTATCAGAAGAAGCTAGATGACTCCATCACTGATGCCTGACCAGGGTGCAACACAGCACCCCATACTATTAACCCTTTCGCGCACGGTAAGTTTTATTAAGTTTCATGGCTCACAATTGTACTCCCGTGCGCGCTCCACTGGCAACCCGCAGTACGCAAATTACATGTATTCTTGCCTCATTTTCGCCACCCAAACCTCAAAATGTTGCCCTGAAACTCACATCATCTTATTCGCCGATGTTTGTTCTAGCTGATAAGCCAAAAGAAAAACCAGAAAAATACAAATAAAAGTACACAAGGCCGCCGTGAATAAACATTTTGGAATGTTGATCTCACTTCCCAACATCGTCGTTCGAGTGTTTTCCATCATACAGAAAAATGTTATTAAAAAGTTTTGATAGAGAATTTCATTGGCTTTCTAATGAGGTATGTCCGGTTGTGATGCAATTTGTAGTTTTCGAGAAAATAGCCAAAAACTAAAAGCCAGTTTTGTAAAGAATTTGATTTTTGTTCAGGGAGGTATACTGCAGAAGTTTTCTTGCACACCTTATGTTTTTATTACATAATCTTATGTAGAATTTCATAAGCTTTCTCCTGATACCTTTTTGTTTTAATACGCTTCATAGTTTCCGAGTAAATCGCAAAAAACTACAGGGTGCTCGCGGCCGTGGTGCACTTTCGTCATGCGTGCACAATAACCGCCTACGTAACCACAACTTTTCATTAGAGAAATTACATAGTTCTGTCCTGTACATATGTAGAATTCACTGCTCTTTATCATGGTTCTTACAGGAAATCGATACATTCAATAATTTTGGAGTAAATGGACGACAAAGATAGAACACTCTTCCTTGCCCGCAAGCGAGATAAAAACGCTCAATTTCCCTGCCTCACGAATACTTACATATTTTCGCTCGTTACGTTTTATTATTATTATTTTTTACTCAAATTATACACGAGAAATATCATAAGCTCTTTGATAGTGCTCTCAGTAACTCGACATTTCCACTAGTCTTTTTGCTAAAGCTGAACTTTCTTCCATCTCATATGTGTATATGTAAAAAACAATACTTATTTGTGAAAAAAATATAGAAATGTAGAAACAGGTCAATGTACAAATCAACAAAATATGGATAACTCACTTGCTCCAGAGGTGTTGAGCTGCTGGCAGGAACTTGAAGGAACTGAAGATGAGTTAGGTAGTGTGTGAGTTTTGTGTGTGTTCCTGGGTGCGTGAGTGTGTGTGTGTGTGTGTGTGTGTGTGTGTGTGTGGCGTATTCTCTGTTCCTTGCACCACGTTTGCCTAACACATACGATGCACACACATGCATACACACACACACACACACACACACACACACACACACACACACACACACACACACACTCACGCACCCAGGAACACACACAAAACTCACACACTACCTAACTCATCTTCAGTTCCTTCAAGTTCCTGCCAGCAGCTCAACACCTCTGGAGCAAGTGAGTGTGTGTGTGTGTGTGTGTGTGTGTGTATGCATGTGTGTGTATGTGTGTGTGTGTGTGGCGAATTCTCTGTTCCTTGCACCATGTTT
>JAGKTI010001792.1:27843-39613 GCA_018397915.1 Birgus latro
GTTGATCTCACTTCCCAACATCGTCGTTCGAGTGTTTTCCATCATACAGAAAAATGTTATTATAAGTTTTGATAGAGAATTTCATTGGCTTTCTAATGAGGTATGTCCGGTTGTGATGCAATTTGTAGTTTTCGAGAAAATAGCCAAAAACTAAAAGCCAGTTTTGTAAAGAATTTGATTTTTGTTCAGGGAGGTATACTGCAGAAGTTTTCTTGCACACCTTATGTTTTTATTACATAATCTTATGTAGAATTTCATAAGCTTTCTCCTGATACCTTTTTGTTTTAATACGCTTCATAGTTTCCGAGTAAATCGCAAAAAACTACAGGGTGCTCGCGGCCGTGGTGCACTTTCGTCATGCGTGCACAATAACCGCCTACGTAACCACAACTTTTCATTAGAGAAATTACATAGTTCTGTCCTGTACATATGTAGAATTCACTGCTCTTTATCATGGTTCTTACAGGAAATCGATACATTCAATAATTTTGGAGTAAATGGACGACAAAGATAGAACACTCTTCCTTGCCCGCAAGCGAGATAAAAACGCTCAATTTCCCTGCCTCACGAATACTTACATATTTTCGCTCGTTACGTTTTATTATTATTATTTTTTACTCAAATTATACACGAGAAATATCATAAGCTCTTTGATAGTGCTCTCAGTAACTCGACATTTCCACTAGTCTTTTTGCTAAAGCTGAACTTTCTTCCATCTCATATGTGTATATGTAAAAAACAATACTTATTTGTGAAAAAAATATAGAAATGTAGAAACAGGTCAATGTACAAATCAACAAAATATGGATAACTCACTTGCTCCAGAGGTGTTGAGCTGCTGGCAGGAACTTGAAGGAACTGAAGATGAGTTAGGTAGTGTGTGAGTTTTGTGTGTGTGTGTGTGTGTGTGTGTGTGTGTGTGTGTGTGTGTGTGTGTATGCATGTGTGTGTATGTGTGTGTGTGTGTGGCGAATTCTCTGTTCCTTGCACCATGTTTGCCTAACACATACGATGCACACAATAGATTTCTCCACGAACATTCGCTGCACGACATACGTATATAATGTCATATATGTGTCGCTGTGTGGCGTATTTTTTTGTCTCTGATCATTACGTAACTTTCCGCTGTCAGTCAGTGCACGCAATATCTCTCGGTGAACACTCGCTGCACTATTTTATATGTATATTTCACACTGAACCATATGCAATATAAAACACTATCACATGATTCCATCCCAGCCTCTTCTGTTATTTCCCTTCTCTACTGTATGGTGTAAGAGACCGCCTGTTCCCTTAGCAACTAATCCATATGTCTATGTTATCTCTATGGCATAACATAATGCCTGCTTTGGTAGGTCAGTTATTTCACTAATCCAGGCACTATATGTTCCACAGATATAAGTAATGGCTTCACTATAAGAGTAAAATACATCATTTTACGGGCAGGGTGAGTGGAAACCCCGCTATAACAAACCAGACTCTGCCTCTAGGCCTAACAGCTGATAACAGGCCCCAATGCTTTACAAACAATATATCTATGTTCAATAGACACAATCACTTCACAGTATAGTAAAAAACACTGTACAGTCACAATATTTCAATAATGGCTTCAAAATCAGGTGGGAGGAGGAAAATGGCAGATTTAAAAGGACAACACAACACAACACAGCACGACCCTGCTGTCTGGCTGCTAGTGGAGCACTGAGATTCTATCACTACGTACAGGCACATAGGAGTCATTGCAGTGTTGCCAAAGTCTTACCTCGGGAGAGACACGTGGCTGCTAGAATGCTACAAAATTTGATGCAAATCGACCAAAAACTTATTTTTTGGTTATTTTTTTTTTTCGTTTTCACGCGATTTGCGGTCCTGTGCTTTTGCACACCACACCACATGTAACGCAAATCGTGGTACCGTGCGCGAAAGGGTTAAACACCTTACGGAAGGCTGCATTGCACACAATCGTCTGTGCCAACAACACAACATACACTCCTTGAGAGCTCTGTTGCAAAGCCCAGGGACTCGGGTCAGACTCCTTAGGGAACAACTACTACTACTACTACTACTACCGTCCACCAGTGACTGTACAGGCTAGCGGGTTTCAACGCCTGTCCGCCGTTGAGTGGTATGTACAGTATTGTATTGTACTGTAGCTATTAAAATTCATTTTGCAACCTTCGTCTTCTTCATTCACTTTTTTGTGGATTTTAGTTGTTTATGCATTGTTTTCTTAGTGTCTAGCATTATATCAGATATTCCCATGTGTGTTTTGAAGTCTAAATAACTAAAAGATTGAAAAACACTGTCAAAATCAGGAGGGGTACTGTACATATGGGGTGGGGTCTGAATGGTATGAGTACGGTATTACATTAATCCCTCGATTATCCGACGTAATAGGGCCAAAGGCATATCTGGGTAATGGTTCCATCCAGATATAGTGGACTCCTCCCATGGACCCCATTCGTACAAAACCTAACTTAGAAAGCCAGTGTAAAGGGCCACCACAGTACATCATACAACACTTATTCCTGTTGTTTAACACTACTGTACTTATCTGGTCAAGCAGACCTGAAAATGCAGTGGGTACACAAAACATAATGGTAAAATGGAATAAAATCATAGTAAAACAGAAGAAAAGCATGGTGCAGTACAGTTAGCTAGAATAAAAACAATGTCAACACTCACGATTAGACTATCCCGCATCAATCTTACTGAGGATCTCCCGATTCTAAAGAGTCATGACTACCCTCTTCCTTTTCCCTGGTGATGAGGCCATCATCACACACCCTAGGAAGAGGCATGCAAGGAATAACAAGGCCAGAAGCAGGTAAGGAACAATTACAAAAACCACCATGTGTGTCGCTATAACAACTGTTTACACTGCCGGACGATGTGCCGCTATAACAACTGTTTACACTGCTGGACGAAAACTGAGACTGAGTGAGGAGGGGGTCTCTGGCGGATGTAGGATAAACTAACCAGCCAGACATGGCGGCGGCACCAGGTTATTCCCGCCCATCTGGATGGAAAATTTTCACATGACCATAATTTCCAATCGGACACAAGCAGTTTGTCCGGATAATGGGAAAAAATGTATAAATAATGGTTTGGAGCAGCCAGATCACAGCGTCCAGGTAGTGGTCGTCCGGATAACTGAAAGATTAATGTATTCCGTATCTGGACATTGTCCGTATCCGAATGTACCAATAACTCTACTACGTCGGACAATCAAGAGATCACTGTAGTATACTGCAGTTTTCACAGCATACAGTATAGTGAATGTACTGAAGCATGAAAAGGCATACTTTTTCACCTTTCATCATTTACTGAAAGTTGACATGGAGTATTTATCCTCAATGATTCTATGAATAATCTTCAGTTAAATACTTCACGGCACTTGTGTTGGACAACCTTGCACCTTGCTTATCCACGGTCAGGTCAACTGCAGAATTTGAACGTAACATTTAGATGTTATGTTTTGTGAATTATTATCAAGTACAGGGTATTTAAATTTGCATGTGGGCATTAATTCCATCCATCCATCATCCAATCCTATGTTGCCTCATGAGGAGCATAGAAGCCTGAGGCTAGGCAAGTTGGTTCTGACATTTAAGATGAGAGTGACCAGCCTCACTCATCTCTGACTGCCATTACATTAGCAATAAACCTCCACCGGCTCAGTCTGATTGGAGCACCTTAATTACTTAGTAAACCACCAGGTGCCATAACTTGGTTGCATGTTTTCCTGGTGTACAGGAAACCATTTGGCTTGTCACTTGGCTTGTCACTCAGTGTAGAGTCACCCATAGGCAGAAGGAAGAGGAAAGAATGAAGGAGAGAAAGACAGAACAGGGAATGTAAAGTCACCCATAGGAAGATGGAAGAGGAAAGAAGAAAGGAAAGCAAGACAAAAGAGGAAGGAAGAGAGGAAATGGTAGACACCCAATGCAACACTACATTGAGTGGATGGTGAGCTTAACCCTATGAGATTTCTGGGCCAAGCAGATTATGTCTGTGCTAGAGTCAGCGCTCCCAAGCTGTCCCACATCTTCACGGCACGATATTTTTCTTTGATCACTCTGTGTATATACACTTTTCAGGCTAGAATATTGGTTCTGGTGTTATTTTAAATCTGAATAGTTGTACTTTATCGTAGTATGTTCAAAAAAGGAGAAAAAATAAAATAAAATGTCAAATGACGAGTTGAAGTTAGGCGAAAATCAAAATTTTTTTACCTTGCCATAGAAAAATATTCAGCGAAAAAAAACTTAAGATAGGTAAATCTGGTTTAAATCCTGCAAAACTACAATAAATTACCTTTACAATGATATATATATTATGGTAATTTTTGCATTCTGTTGCGTGGTAAAGTGAAAGGAAAGAGATCCATAATTTTCTTTTAGTATGGGCCGCACATTGCTTCGCGATCTTTTTCTTTGATCAGTCAGTGCAAATACACTTTTTATGATAGGATGCTGGTTGTGGTGTTATTTTGAAGCTGAATTGTTGTACTTTATCGTAGTGTTCCAAAAAGGAACACATAAAACAAAAAATCAGTGATGTGTTGAAGTCAGGCAAAAATCAAAAATTTTATACCATGCTGTAGAAACTTATTCACCAGGAATAAAATGATAAAGAAACAAAGCCATAAGTCAGACCAGCTGTGCAGTACCTGCCACACACAGAGCAACCATTCCGTGACGTCAGGGCTGAGTCTCATCGTTACGATGCATAAACACGATTTGCGGTGAATATTTTACAAAAATTCCTTAATATGACGATTAAAAGCGTCATCAGAATCTCTGAGGCTGAATTTGAAATGGCGATCAAAATCGTCATCGGAATCACAAAGGGATAATAATACTTAAATTTCCACCACTACTGGCTTAAAATGACTGATGCATAAGCTCATACAGAGTTCAGAGCATCATTTTGTTATCTTCCACTAAGCATCACATCGTACCACAGCAACACGATACAAGAATAAGATAAATGAATGCACTGAATTTGTATGTCAATGCATTGAAGGTCTTCATGATGCAAGCTTTGTTGGTTGGCAATGTCATGTTATGTCGTTGACAGAGAAGACAGCACAAAGACCTACTGTTGCCTGCTCTGACAGGAGAAACAACGAACCAGCCAAGTTCACATACTAAAACCAGACATGCCCACACCACCCAAGAGTGCAATCCTTGGTGTCTGCAAAAACAAGATGCAGCTAAACAGAATGACTGAGGAAGCCCTGCTGGATCCTGACTTCTACATCCCCACCACAAAGAGTGGACACAGCTTGACTCTAGCTGGTGTGGACGATGTGCCTGTGGAGATTATGATGAGGGCACGTCTAGAGCGTACAGATATCTCATCAAGTGATGAAGAGGCGATCCCATCTTCATCCAGCATGCCATATCACGGTATATGCAAGGGGTGAAGGTTCAAGTCATCTCTAATGACACATATGTGTTTATTCTTCTCCATTTCTGTCTCCAACAAGTGTACAAGTGTTCTGTACATGAGCTCCCCAGTTGAAAATCATTCGATTGTGGATCTGAAAGCAATGGCTCAGAAGAACAAGGACTCGGCAAAGCCCGTCCTGATGATGCATGCACTAGAAGGGACTGATACTGTCGCAGCAACTTACAACTTGGGGAAAAAGTTGGCATTCAAGACCCTTCAAACAATCGACCCAGAGAGTTCATCCATCATTGGTGACCCTCAAGCCAATCTTGATGAAGTCTGCAGCTCAGCAACTGCCTTTCTGATCATCTGTTTTGGCAAGACACATGCTGACTGCAAATCAATGACTTGAATGCCTCCTCAAAATGTGGAAGAAGAAAACAGGAGCTGGCACATCTATTAAGCTGTGTAGCTTATCACCTACAACCAAAGCACTAACACGTGGCTCACTGGCTGACAGCCATGCCGTGCATGCCACTACCACTCAGTTCAAAGGACCATGGATGGGAGCAATATGGCTCTATCCTAAAGCCTTGCACCATCATACCAGGGACAAAGCTGGTTCCTAAGGAGATCCTAGCAGTGGTACAGTGTGAATGTGAAAAGTCTGCTTGTACGGGCACAAATTGCAATCATAGCCTTATCGGTTGTACAGTGTTTTGTGCCTGTGATGCTGGCCCAGTAGGTCTCAACCCACTGACCAAGAGATCAGACGTAGAAGATGGGAGTGATGATGGCTAATAAACCACAGACTCATTAAGTAATGACAGAACAACAACATATGTAAACAATAGTATCATAGAAGTGTAGAACAGTAAAGTGGTGTCACTACTGTCATTTTCTTTTGCATGCGTTAATATTAAATCTGAAATATGACATTTCGTTAGTGGTAGGTGGTGGCGACCATCATCCACTCACTTGATGTAGTGCTCCCTACTTCTTCCTTAGCCTTTATCATTCTTTTTCTGTGCCTCCCCTCCTTTCTTCCTATTTCTCCTATATTTCCTGTCACTTCTTACTGATTTCTTTCCTTTACAGGTGGCATTACATTGAGTGACAAGCCAAATGGTTTCCTGTAAGCCAAGAAACCATTTACAACGCTGGGTGGTAACCATATAAGCAAACCATACGTGCTCCCTACGTGTCAACAAGTGAGTTGGTGGAGGGTTAGTGCCCCTCCTCGTAAAATAAATAACTCAAAGTCAAATGGCCACCCCTTACGGGATTGTGGTGACTGGCAATAGATAGATAGATAGACATTTCGTGTCTTCTGTGATCTGTAATGAAATCTGTGATCTGATATTTATCTTAACCTCATGTCATTTTACATACCCCAGATATCAACTTAGTACCCCCCACACCTATAGTTTGGTACAACAGTCATCAAAATTGACCCTTAAGTTGCTGAGATCTGTCACTTTTCATCATATTAGCTCAAAATAACCTTGACCATTACTATCTGAACATGACCTCTAACCTCTTCAGTCACCTCAGAAATTGACTCAGGATCCTAAAAAACTTTTAATTTGTTAACAAAATCATCAATATTGACCCTTTAGCCGCTGAGATATGCTGCTCTTTGTTTCTGGTAGATGTGGGTGGCAGCCATCTTGAAAATGTGCAAATAGAAAAATTGCCACTGCCCAAATTAAATGTTATCATCCAGAAATGTTGACTAGACATCCTTTGGATGCCAAAAATGCAAAAACGTCAATGACATTTTTTAAAGTGACTTAGCTGGATTTCCCTCTGACTATCCTGGCAGAGCCTGCATCACATTTTCTCTCAAGCCCACCACTAGGTAACGGGGGCAAAGTTCTCTGGCCATATGCTCTTGCTGGTACCAGCCTTTGTCACACTGTGGGGTAAGTTGCATGGTATAAATAGCACATGAAGAGTAGTGTATAAGATAGTTTGAGAAAAATGTTTAGAACAGTATGCTGGCCTACTCTTCATGTTCATGTTGCAATGAAAAAGGTCAGCAAAGGGGAATGGTCAGGGTATCCTGATGGCTAGTGAAACAGGAGCTCCAGCTCTCCCTATTACCAGTGTTCCCATCCTCCTTGGGAGTACTGCCCTGATCGGCTGGTGCTACATCCTGCACCCATAATATACTGCAGTATGAAAAGTTAATTCCTTTTCATTATACTGCATGTTTAAATTCAGTGTCTTATTTCACAGTGGAAGTCCGAGAAAAAGAAAAATTTATCTGTAGGACATCAATAACTCTATTTTATTTTCTGGTTAATCAGTTGACTGTCAAAGTTTCAAAAGTTTTGTTTACCTCCAGACTGCTCACTTCAGTGTGTCCCACTACACAACTAGTTACATGCACTGGTGATTACTTGCTTTTACTCTCATACTGTGAAGCCATGCATAGAACACTGCTTATCTCCCTTACCATTTGAAGATGTCTAAGTGTCCAGAATTGCATCTTTAATCTCAAAGAACAAGAAAGATTCCCATACCTTAAAAAAAAAAAGGGTGGGGGGGGCTGGAGTGGCTGTATCTTTTACTTTCCACAGCAGTAGCTACAAGCACTAAGAATACTTCATTTTTTATTAAAAGTGAGAGTAGGATGCGCAGATGGAAATTAACATGACTGGAAGCAGGCGGCTAGCTATGTATATAACATGAAGGAAACAGGATGAAGTCATCCGTGTGTGGAAATGTGGAAATGTTATGTGGTCACTATAATAAGAATCACTACATTTCGTGTTTATTCATCAATATACTGTATTTATTTATTAAGGCTGTTGTCTCACTCCCATTTCTTCCCACTTAAATATAAAGAAGTATAAAATTCTCTGTTGTATCTGCACAGCATTTGTCTCTGTTTTGCACTTTTGGTCAACTGTATAAAATGAAAAGAGCGAAATATACATCAACCAGCATGGTTTCATACAGGATCATAATGATCGAAGAAGCAAAAATTAGATCTTATATTGAAAACTGGTCCTAACTTTTTAGACATAACATAAGCAATCCATCACTTACCAGTTCATCATAAAACAAGGATCTGGTGTATACAATATTAAGAATACTGAAGCATTTCAAGCACACAAGGCTATAGATTCCACTGCAGTTTTTGACTGGAGATATGAACTGAAAAGTAGGGAATGTGAAGGTGGATGGAGTATTTGGTAAGTGGGTAGGAACAGAAGTAGGGAAGGACATGAGGAAGTAGTTCACACAAGGAGGGTAGAAAGGTTGCAAGAGGATGGAAAAAAGGTAAAATACTCGTATAAGGAAGCAGTGGAGAAGCAACTGGGTAAACATGCTTTGAAGCAGATGGGGGACATGGAAGCTGTGTGCCAGATATTTACAGAAGAAATCTGTCAGCGTGTAAGGTGGTGTGTGGGATGACGAGAAGACCAAAGGGGGTGCAAGGAACAGATAAGGTGGAATGATGTGGTGAGACAGGTTGTGGCACAAAAGAAGAAAGCATATATATATGTAGTGAGTGAATGAGAATCAGGGGTGTGGAGGAAGCTGAGAGACAGAGGAGAGTATTATGCAGTGAGGAAGAGAGAGGTGAAAAGACTAGTAAGAGTAAGAAGACAGTGGATGAGGAATTTGGAAGGAATTTGAGTGTAAAGTGGAGGGAATGTATGAAAATGTTCTGGAAAGAGGTAAAGGGAGTTAGACAGGGTGATAAAGAAGTTAGGTGGGGAGTGAAAGATAAAAATGGTAGATTGCTAGTGGAAATGGGAAAAAAGTGAGCAGATGGAGAGAACACTTTAAGAAATTGCTGAACACAGAGAATGAAAGTAATATGAATATATGTGACTGAGGAATGGTTGGGAAAAAGAGGGATGTGAGAGGAGAGGAAGAAATCAGTAGGATGGAAATTGTGGATGCAATGAAGAAAGTCAAAATGGGGAAAGCCCCAGGAACTGACAATGTGTGTGGTGAAATGCTGAAGCATAAGGGAGAGATAGTAGTAGAATGGATGTGGAAGATGTGCAGATTGGCCTGGGAGGAAGGTAGAGCCCTGGAGGATTGGAAGTTGGGTATAATTATTCCTTTGTACAAAGGAAAAGGAGAAAAAGAAATGTGTGGTAATCAAAGGAGAATTTGCCTTCTTAGTGTAATAAGGAAAGTATATGATAGAATATTTATTGCCAGAGTTAGGGAAATAACAGAGGAATTTAGTTGGAGAAGAACAGGGAGGTTTTAGGAAGGGAAGAGGTTGTGTACATCAGATATTCATTCTTAGGTCTTTAGTGGAAAAGTTTCTAAACAAGGGAAAGAAGTTGGATTCAGCCTTCTTGGATTCAGAGAAAGCATATGACAAGATGGATAGACAAGGAATGTGGAAAGCATTAAGAAAATACGGAGTACATGGGAAGCTGCTGAATGCCCTGATGAGTGTGTATTAGGGTGCTACTGCTGCAGTGCATGAGGACAATGGACTGAGCGAATGTTTTTATTTGAATGTTGGATTGAACCAGGGATGTGTCATGTCTTCATGGATGTTCGATCTGTTTATGGATAGGGTTATAAAAGAGATACATGGTAGGGCAGTGGATGTTGGAGCAGCCCTAATGAGAGAGGGCAGTGTTTGGAAACCCCAAATACTGTTGTTTGTAGACGATACTGTGCTGTTAAGTAAAGACAAAGGGGCTGCAAGACTTCTTGAATGAGTTTGAGGGAGTGTGTAAGAAATGGAATCTAAAGGTGAATATATGGAAGTGTAAAGTTATGGTCTCCAAGAGAAATGAAGCCACTGAATGTACAGTGAAGCTGGATGAGAAGGAAATCCAAAATGTGAATGCAATGAAGTACTTGGATAGTGTGATGAGTAAGGATGGAAGTTTAAAGGATGAATTGCTTGAAAGGGTACAACAAGGAAGAAAGGTTGCTGGTTCTTTGAAAACAGTGATAAGAAACAGGGAAGTGAGTATGGAAGTAAATAAGTTGCTGCATGACAGTAATGTGATGCTGTACCAACTCTAATGTATGGAAGTGAAGTTTGGACCTTGTTGGAGGGGCACAAGTCAAGAGCGAGAGCAGTGGAAGTGAGTTATTTGAGAGGTGCATGTGGAGTCACATGGAGAGACAGACTGACAAATGGGGAAGTGAAGGAGCATTGTGGTGTGGATGTGGATGTGACAGAAAGCATTAGGAGAAATACACTGAAGTGGTTTGGGTATATGGAGAGGATGGAGCATGAGACTGATGCGGAGAGTGTATGTGAGTGAGGTGGAGGTGGGGGGGAAGAGGAAGTCAAGGATGAGATGGAGGGATGGAGTGGAGAGGTATATTAGAGAGGGGGATGTGAGCTGGAAGCAGGGCAGTGAAATGGCAGGGGACAGGGTGACATGGAGGTGATTTGTTTGTGGCCACCCCTTCCAGGATTATGGCATCTAGCAACAGATAAATAGACAGACAGTTTTTACCTCTGCCAACAAAGTTGGAAGGAGATTATGTATTCACCCATATATGTCCATCAGTTTGTCTGGTTGTATACAATATACAGTATCTAAAAAATGTGTTATTGAATTTCAATTTATCTGGCAGATAAGTGGGCAGTGGGCTAGAGAAAAGTTTATTAAATTTTGAGGTGGATCCAGATCCAGATGCAAGAATAAATCATAAATTTTATTGGCACTGGTGAATATATATGCTCTCCAAGATTGTGCAACAGAGCAGACAAGGACAGTAAATTGACTGACTATGTGAGACTGTAAAAGTATTCTTCTGGCGAGAAAGAGGAAGTGCTGCAATAAACCATTAATTTTATTGGTGTTGGCAGAGAAATAGCCTATATGAGTGTTTTTATGTTCAATACTCATTATTTTACAACTCTCCATTACACCATTATTATGGATCTACAAAAAATGGTAGTCTCTGAGAGCAAGATATCACTTGAATACTGTCCAATGGTTGGATAATCAACAATGAAAATTCACTGGCAATATGCACCACCAAGTTTCAAAATCAAAAGCAATCAGGAAGCACTACTTTTATAGTTGCTATTCACTAACTTTCATGCCTAGGCTTGTCAGAAATGTTTTAAATGAATCACTAAAGACAATGGCAGCAAAGCCTATTAGATCTAGCCAATCATATAAGAATTCAGAGAAACTGTTGAAACTACTGTACTAGTAAACAAAAACATGAGCACTAGTTTGTCATTTCCTCCCTGCAAAATTAATTTTTTTTCTTTCTCAGTTTATGTTTTTACCCATGTTCTGTGATCATCAGATTATATGGCTGTGAAAAAGAAAAATAATCATACCAGCAGGCTGATATGCTGAAGGAAAGTTTTGTTTATATATATATATACATAAATATATATATATATATG
>JAGKTI010001792.1:54553-76759 GCA_018397915.1 Birgus latro
TTAAGATGAAAGTGACCAGCCTCACTCATCCCAGAGTGGCATTATGTTAGCAACAAACCCCAACCATCCCTTGGACATAAACCTACACTGGCTCAATCCGACTGGAGCACCTTAATTACCCACTAAACCACTAGGCACTGAAATTTGGTTATATGGTTACCACCCAGCGTAGTAAACGGTCTGCTGGTGTACAGGAAAGAATTAGGCTTGTCACTCAGTGCAGAGTGAAGAAGGAAGGCAGAAGGAAGAGGAAAGAAAGACACAAGAAGGAGTGTAAAGTTACCTGTAAGCAGAAGAAAGAGGAAAGAATGAAGGAAAGAAAGACAGAAGGGGAAGGAATGAAGAGATGAAAGGGCAGACACCCAAAACAGCACTACATCGAGTGAGTGGATGATGAGTGCCCCCACCAACCACAAACTATATAAATATTTTCAAAGGTCAACATCAATGGGATGTCCTTTAACTATTCGTGTCATGAAACCAAATGTCTAACCTAATAGGAATACTGTAGAGGAAAAATAAAGGCTATACGAAACAAAGAAATACCATATCAAGAAGAGAAGTGGGACAAAAGAGATTAATCCCTACATGCCAGGGGTTTTATGATGTTGCACGCTCCTCCCTACAGGGGATTTCGTGATTTTGGAGAAAATACCCTTATTTCAAACCCTAATACCTGCCAAACACTAACAGCTAGAGAAAAAATTAAAAATACATAAGATTTGCCAACTCTTCCTCGTTCAAATGAAAGTACTGTATCCCCATGTCTCCAGGTGGTCCCGTCAATGAGTAAAGATAAGTTCAAAGGGTGGCGGGAAGATGCTTGTGGCTATACACATCAACCGGCGTTGCTCCGCGCCCAAAATCATGACGCTATACATGTCAACCAGCGCGTAAGGGTTGAGAGCACAGTAAGGAATGAAAGATGGAAGACCAAAAGACCCCTTTTAGTTACCTCTTAAAACAACCAGGATACTGGGGAAGTATTTTTTCCCCCTGGGGTCACATTCATAAAGTTGTTAGGCTTACTCACACTTCCTACTATCATATTCATTTTCTAATCTAATCTTAAAAAGACACCACCTTTCCTCCTAATGAATCCTTGTACTGGGTTTGGCCACATTACAGTACAAATGATGCCCTCTATTGACTGTAGCTTCGCTAAAACAAGTGCCAAAACCAGCTAATTACTTCCCAACAGATGTTGGAAGCTGTTGGAAAAAAAAAAAATGAAATGTATAAGATTCATAACAATGTGAGAATCTCAGCTTCACTCTGACTCAGTAGTCAATCAGAAGAAAGACCACTGAGCTGAGTGACTGAACTTGTGGCTGAATGTTTCCTGCCTATATGTGATGACTATGAGGCTAGTTACTAAGCTTCCAGCAACAATTTACTCTCATGGTAGTACTTCCCAGGGATGATGGTAGCCACTGTTCCACTAATTCACCATCCATTCTGCAAATCACTATGTACAGTTATGACAGCATTCACAGTTTGGTAAGTGATATTTTGACAGAACAATGAAATTAAAGTTATACACAGTTTCAAGTTAATGATCACAAAATTTGTTTACATAATAACTGTGGTGGCCTGTGCAAGCCGACAGTCAAACATTCAGGCAAAGATGGTGCCCAGTAATCATCCCCTGTTTCATTCCATTTCATGCATGTTAAGTCATTGAAACACCATCACTGTTGCTATATAACAGTGCAAGTGTGCAACAAATTGTGCAGTGTGTGATATTAAGTGGTGATAACTTTTCATGTGAAATACTGAAAATTGTCACTTGAAAATCATTTGGTAAGGATGCTACTCATAATAGAAGGTGTGGTGCAACTGATGGCAGGCAAGTCTGAACAGGAAAGGTTTTTTGAGATTTTAGGTTATGTGGCCCCCCAATGTATCCCCAACAAACTCATGTTAAATCAACAATAATAAACGATAAATCAGTACCATATGAGACAGGTCTTCTCTTGATGTAATCCCATCACATATCGTCGAGACTGTACTGCCTACATTAACCCATTCTGTGCTGGACTCTTTGCCAGCCATTAACCCCCCCAATGCCAAGGGACTCGAAAGCTGAGTGACCCCCCTATGCCAACAAATTTCGACTTTTTCTTTTTTTGCCTGAATGGATCTGAAAGCCTTGAGTTTGTAAAAATGTTCACCTAGGTTGTTTTCAGGCTAAAAACAGGTGTTCCTTGTTGTGTGACTTCCAGTGAACATTGGCGCATCATTCCTGTAGACTTCATTGGCCCCGGCGTGGCCAGTTTGTGTCAGATGACTAATTTCAGGAACCGTCAGCGACTGATGTGGATAGACAGTCCATTTTGGTGTGGACTGGGTGGATACATGGACTAAATGGTGTTTGCAAGTGCAACCTGGTTAACGTAAAGTGGCCACAGTTGGAACTATTACCATGCGAAGTTGAGGTATCTTGCTTGTTTGACGTAATTTTCATATTCACATATTTTGTATATTATATTGCTCTAAGGCACCATAAACAGTCGATAAGGCACTATATACACTATTTTTGTACACAGTCACATTACTTACGCTAAATCACTCATTACTTATGCTATAAAACTTATGTTACCTGATATCAAGACTTACTTCTGTTTACTTACATTTACCTACATTATGTTCATTATATACATTATTCACACTATCACACACACACTTTTTCAGTACTCCTCCATTGTGTGGTAGTCTTCTGTGAAGCACTGAGGAAAGCACAGCCCAAATTCACTCAGAGACTGACACGTCAAACAGGCGTGACCCCCCCCTTCGCAACCTATCTCCCTCCCGCTCATAGGCAGGGTGGAGGAAGGTGTCAGCTCCGGTTTTCTGTCGAGCAATTAGGGCGGAAGCGGACTGCATAAATTTCGCATAAATGTCCCAAAAACTGAGTACGGACCTGGCATGGCTGGCAGTGTTTGGTTGTCCGTACCAGGTAAGGTCCTGGCATGGCTGGCAATATCGTGTTGTCCGTAACAGATACGGACTTGGCACTCAATGGGTTAATACTCATTATCAAATACTGAAGGAAATTAGTTTAGTTACCACTCACTTAACGCACGAATATTGTACCTGGAAGGCCCCGTTTTATGAGATTTCCGCATTATAGGACCATACGTTTACATGTTAAAGGGTTTCATGGTACCCAAGCCAGCCCCAAGTTCATCTTTTGGGGCAATTTTCAGGGATTTTCCCAGAACATTTACCTACCTAATAATGACTTCATTACACAGAAACACTGGAGGATTCCTCACCTTAAATGGGAAAGGTTGTGGCCTTGCTCAGGGGAGGAGGAGAGGGGTTCCGAGGCAGGGCAGGACTCCTACTGGTCCCCAGCACAGTCCTCTTGCCATGCCAGCTCCACAGTCCTCATCTGAGGAAGAAGGTAAATCCTGTACATCCACAATCCTCTGTTGCAACTCTTCTGCCTCCTGCATAAGCCCCTCAAGTCGAAAGAACCCACAAACATAGCATCTTCCTCTGGCTCTTGCTGTTCTGGCATCTGTCAAGGACAAAAGTACCAGGTGAGCAGAGTCGGACGGCCTTGTATTTTCTCTTGCCGTAGCTCTTCATACGGTCGCATTGCATACAACACAGTGTCCAACATATCAGCCTTCCGAACCTCATTCACTTCATAAGCCATGATGGCTTCCTTGAGTGCCTCTGCACCAGCCAAGATGTTATTTATGAGAGCCATGTCATAACTGGTGCCGTGGTTTGTGCCTCAGCCTGATCCCCTTGCTCCTCCACCTCACAATGTTCCCTGTCCAGCTCGTCGATGCATTGCTTGGCATCCTCGGGTGTTGTGTTGTCCTCAACAACCTCGACCAAATCCTCCTCTTGCACCACCTCAGAGCCTGGCACGGCTCTGCACGCTCTTACTGCTTCCTTGCACACAGCCTGTAGCAACTGCACCTCACCACCTCTAATGGCATACAACTCAGGTACCAGCTTTCACCAGGCGTGACTTACTGTTGCCACAGCCACCAACTCCACACCTTAAGAATGTTCGTAACGACATTCCTCAAATTGTAGCTTTTCCAAAAAGCTGTCACTGTTAAAAGGCGATGCTGTAAAGGGTACGGCTGAGGCACACGAGAAGGACTGGGCACTGGTTCAGTTGGGTCAGGCTGAGGGACACAGGAGGGACCTGGCTGAGGATCTGTTGGGTCATCCAAAACTTCCTCATCAGACAACGACACCTCCACCTCCTCATCACCATCAAGCACTTCCTCCTGGAGGAGATGTTCCTCATCACAACTGTCTGTGGCCTCCCTCAGATAAATAAGATCATCTCATAATTGTACTTAAAACAAGCTACCACTTCTTGGTCTAGGGCAGGGGTCAGCAACCTTTAACATTAAAAGAGCCATTTGGGCCCGTTCCCACTAAATTAGAACCCACTCTGAGCCACAAAACCTATTTGACCACTAAAATGAAGGTAACACTACATGTATAGTTTCCTTAAAGTTATACTTCATATATGAGAACTATAGTGTGTGGCTTTTATGAAATTAATAACTATAAACAGAAAACGACTGACTTCTATTTTCCATTTTTAACAACGCAAGACCAAATTCTTTTGAACTCTGAAAGAAAAAAAGACACTGGCATTTATAAAGTTTTTTCAACTAAAATATTCAATGCAGGCCTGTTTGAGTCCTTCCTTTATTTGAAGATTTTTGTTAACTTAAAAGAAATTTGCATGCACCGACATTGTAAAATCATACAGCTGCAGCATAAAGGGCAAACAATAAATGCCAGGTCTTACGCCACCACGCGGCCAATATAAACGGCATTTCATAACAACTTGTACGGTGGCAACAGGCGTCGCATACAGGGCGTGATGCATATTTTGATCGACAAATTATTAAAACAAGTTTTATTTTAATGTCACAAGAACACCTCAATCTCCAAAAAATAACTATTACAGCGAAAAAAAACTAAATAAATAAAATAAAAATCAATTTAAATTAAATGGCTATTACTTATTCACATATATTTTTTTTCCCAAGACAGCTCACCCTCTCAAAGCCAAGGGAGCCACAGCAGAGGAATGAAAGAGCCGCATGCGGCTCCGGGGCCACGGGTTGCCGACCTTTGGTCTAGGGGGTGCAGGAGGGAAGTTGTGCTACCTGGCAAAAACACTACCTTAACACTTTCATGCAAACCCTCCAAGTAGGCTGGGTGCCCTAGAGCACTGTCAAGCACCAACAGGATTTTAAATGGTATGCCCAACTCCTCACACCTTCTCTTTGCATCAGGAATAAAATTTTTCTTGTACCACCTATTCAAAATATCCCTTGTCATCCACTCTGTCTTTGATTTCTCCCAATAAATCCCGGACGCATGTGTTTCAACTGCTTAAAGCACCCAGGTTTTTTAACTTTACTTACAAGTAATGGCCTCATCTTATGGTCTGCAACACTGCAAGACAAAAGTAGAGTGATGCTTACCTTATCTACTTTCCTACCCCTGCCTTGCCTGTGTTCTTTCGAGACATATGTAGTCCTTGGGATCCTCTTGCATCACAGCCCCGTTTTGTCTATGCTATAAATTTGCTTAGCAGTATAACCCCCATCCCTGATTAGTTCCTTTAGGACATCCATGAATGTCTCTGCTGCTCCAGTATTTGCAGACACTCACTCTCCTGTCACCTACAATCTTTTCAAGTCCTTCATCTTCTTAAAATTGCCAACCAAACCACTCAACACCTTAAATCTGCCTGGTGGTCGGGACAGCCTATGGCAGGCTACAGCATACAGGTTGTGGGCCATCCTCCTTATATTAACCCCTTCATTACCGCGCCTCCCACCCCCAGCTGCCCCGCTCTCCCTCCGTCAAACCGAATTCCCGGAAGTTCATGCGTGTGCGTGGGGGGTGATCGTTTATCATAAGTGCGCTGTTTTTCATTTTATATTACTTTTATATTCTCAAGTACATGTTGACCACGAGGTACACTGTGCATGATTTGAAATACATTTCCTATAGTAGTATACGTATAGGGATATATATACTTTACTAAACTTTCATTGTTCCTATAAATATAGACTTTACAGACATAAAAAGGTATATACAGTACTCATATGTTGCTCCTCGTGGCGTTGATACACTGCAGGATGTACGTTGGGAAAGTCCAGGTGAAGTGTAGGTAGTGGAGGTAGCCTTTGATCTGCAAACGGATCCGACAAGAGGGTGAAGGCAGGTCCTCAGGGACTCTGCAACAATGGCGAGCCTACAGGGCTGGGATTTGAGCAATTATCTATCTCGCTTTCATCACTCATACTCTCGCTGTCACTGTCGTTTTCTGGTATATAATCATCGTCTGACTCACTCACTGATGTCTGATTGAGTTTCATTGTCGTCAGACTCATCTAACTCACTAGCAAGCTTTGTATCAAATTCGTCATCAGTATCAGATGACGCCATGATCATGCAAAAACAGCCAAAAAAAAACACACACAGTCACAGCATGCAGCTTGGGGGATACTGAGGGGTTGCGGGTGAGAACTGGTTGCTGGTTGGTTGTGGGGCCTAGGAGGGTGGTTGTCATGGTAACCACATGCTGATATGCCTAGTGCAACTATTTTTTTCTGTTTATATCATACCATATAGGTCTATATATATGCCCAAAACATTTGAAATAATAAATCATATCCAAAATACCCAAATGATGTCAATCATGGCCTAGCATGGACTCTGATATGGCCATGGCATGGCCATGACAAGGAGAATGACGTCAGAGTCAAGTTGCCAGTTCTTACAACCCAAGTCTCTCTAGTAACCCCAAAACCAACACTCCTACCCTCCTATACCTCCCTATGCTTATCAGGTTTACCACCGTAAACCTTACAATTATCGGTTCCTCGCCAGAACTTTTTCTAGGTTTACAAGCGTAAACCTTATCGATTTCGGTAATGAAGGGGTTAATGAAGTCGACTGGAACTCCTTCCCTCTCCTCTTGATTCAAGTACACGACCAGAAACCTCTCCATCATTACAAGCACAGAGTCAGACTCTCTAATGCTCTGGTCCATGGGAGATCCCCCGTAGGCCTGCATGGACTTCATAATGAGGTCCTTCTTCCCCAGGATCGTACGAATAGTTGACTCGTTGATCTGATACACCTTGGTGATGGCACAATTAAGTTCTCTCTCCCGTTTGATGACATCAAGCTTCTCCTCCTTGGTCAGACTCTTTTGACGTCTCACTGGGTCACAGTGCAGCAGCATGGTTGGGCTGGGTCAGATGGCAAAAAAAAAAAGGAGCAAAGATTACACACAGTAAATTTGCAGCCAAAACATGAGGAAAGGGTAGGCTCAACTGGGGCAGGAATGCTCAGTGGACCATGACGACACACGACAGCCATACGTCATTGGCTGATGCAACCCGCACTATGCCTATCAGTGGCTGTGTTATGTCTGTTCCCACCGCATTACGACCCTATTTTTCTGAGTTATGATTGCCTGAACTATTATTCTGGGGCCTCTGACCACATTATCTCTATCATCGTCGCGTAGTATGGTTTTAAAAAATTGGGCAGCTTCCTTCACCCGTATTATGTCTATAAATTTCATGTTGTGACCAATTTTCCCCCTAAAATTTTGCCTTCCATGTTACGTGAGTTTCGCGCTCTGGGATCGCACGTTATGTGAGCGATGGCTTTACAGTGGAATCTCCTAAATTGCACGATCCCAAATAGTAGATTTATGATACGTGGCAATATCATGCAACAGTTTGTAATATCAGTAACTTGTGGAAATCACACGAAATTCATGAATGCAGCCTCGAAAATGACGCTTTTCTGATGCATCATATAATATGTGCCACCATTACCTCAAGTCCCCGTGTCTAGCAAGACGTAAACCAATCGTAGTCAAGCATGGCAATTACTAATCAATCATATTCAAGCACAGCAGTTACCAAAAGCCAATCACATCACTTCCCTCCCACATCAGGCATAAAGGACGCGTGTGCGTGACGCCCCAGTGTCCGGCTCTAGTGCACTGTCTCCTCTCAGTTGTTACGTGGTTCCGGTGTGGTTTATGAGGATTTTTTTTTTTTCCCCCATGCTTCATCTGCCTGGCCAGTGTTACCATGGCCAATCGTAACCCTTCTAAGCCTACATCCTTTTCGAGAAGGGGGAAGAAGAAGAAGCCAACGTTAACTTACACCTAAAAGTTTGATGTAATAAGGAGGGCTGATAGCGGTGAGAAGAAAGCCAAAGTGTATGGACTCAACAAGGGCAATCTCTCCAACTGGCTGTATTGTTTACCAGCCACCACTCCGACTAGATGTGTCAGTGTATCATGCATTCTAAGTCCTCATTTATAGCTTTTAGAGGTAAGTTTATAAAAATGCCCAGTAGCTGTGGTAATCTAGGAATAATAATAAGCAACCTGTGAAACACTCATTTCAATAGAAAATATGGAAAAGCCACGGCCGTTTGGTAAAGAATTAAGCTCAACGAATAGACGACTCTAATGACAACACTGAGGCAGCTGAGGGTGACGATGACACCACTTCCATTGCCTCCACACTGGACTTTGAGGGGTTCCTGAGGGAGGCTGATGAAGAGGAAGCAGCACAGAGGCAGCAGCACACTCGCCTAGTGCTGAGAGGCCATGGTCCACCTCAGGCCTCAAAACCTTTCCCTCCTCCCCCATCCATTCAAGCAGTGTCATCAATCAGAGTCAGGTAAGAATCTTACAATATTGTTCATTCCCATTACACTAATTTCTCTTCCAGGTTGTAGGTGTTCGTTGGTGACCAGTTTGATATAGGTTTGGGGGTAAGGGGAGCAACTTTTCAGAGATGACAGACCAATAAGTAATTTTCTCCATAAGATTAATTATTTCTAACTCATGAAATTCTCAAATCACTGCATGTGCTCAGTCTCATAAAGCCGCTATTTAGAAGATTCCACTTAATGTACAGTATCATTAAAAGTGCTAGAAATATTGCTGCTAATTACTGATGTGATTAAAATTCCTGTTAGTGGTGGTTTTTTTTTTTTATTGTAGACTGCTTGAGAAGCAGTGTTAAATTTAGTGTTAGCATACACAGCCCTACCTGACTGTCTAACTGCAAATATGAGAAGAGCAGAGAAGGAGAGAGGGGAATAAGAATGCAGAGAGTGTAGGACAGTGAATGAAACACAATGAAGAGTGTGGGCAAAAGAGAAGGGGAGAGGAACACAAGGAGGGAAGAGAGTGTACTTGTAAGAATGTGAATTAGGAAGGAAGGAAAATATGGCACAGAGGGTGGGAAGAGAGGTAAGGAAAGTCAATCAGAAGGGGAGAAGAGTGTGAAAGAATGAAGCAAAGGGATAAAAAAAAGGAGTACAGTATGGGAAAATGAGTACAGGATGGGAAAAGAGTGCAGGAAAGTTAAATTTAGGAGGGATGGAAAGTGTGACAGAGAGGGAGGAGAGAAGAGGACAAGAGATGGGGAGGAAGAATACAAGAAAATTAATTAGGAGGAGAGGACAGTGAACGAAGGAAGCAGGGAATAAGAGTACAGGATGGAAAAAGAGAGCAGGAATGTTAAATATAAGAGGCAAGGAGAATGTAACAGAGAGGAGAGAGTACAAGAGGAGGGGAGGAAGATACAAGAGAGTTACTTAGGAGGGGAGAAGAGTGTCAGAGAATGAAGCTAGGGGAAAAAAGTACAGGAAAGTTAAATGTAGAAGGGAAGAAGTGTGAGACAAAGAGAAGAGTACAAATGAAGAGGAGGAAGAATACAGAAAAGTTAATTAGAAGTGCTGGAGACAGTGGAAGTTATTAAGGAGAGATGACATGAAAGAATGCAGAGAGGGGCTACAAGGTAAACAAAGCTGATGATGTGACTGACCTGAGCTCATAGTTTGGTGACGGTGAGGTCTAGGAAGGAAGGTGAGTGTCGACAGCGCAAAGGCACACCCACCACTCTGTTGGCTTCTGAGCACCCTGCACCATACATCCTTGATTACAACTCATATATCTCACATAACCATGCTTGTAACTAAATATTCCTCACAGCACATGTATCAGTAAATACACCTCACATGGCTATTAAAACACACACACACACACACACACACACACACACACACACACACACACACACACACACACACACACACACACTTACTTACTTAAAGCTGTCCTGGTACAGAAGATGATGCCTGCTATACTCTCACTGACTTTGGTGCCAACGTGTGTGACTGTGCAGACCAATCTTGGATCTGCAAACTTTGTCACCCCATCAGCATGTCATGTCCGGGTTTGCTGGGAGAACTGTTTTGTTTGTGCCTCTGTTGTCTACACTCTTCTCTGGCCAGGTTCTGACCTTCTTTGAGATAAGTGGTTCCTTTTCTGCAAAGGGCTCTCCATGTCAGAGGCATTGGTTTCAACATCTTTTGGTAAGTTATTGCATTTCTTTAGCTCTGTCCTTGTATGATCTTTATATCTCTTCTTCTGTCCCCCTGAGTCACGGTGTGCTGCATGGAGCTGGCCATACACAACCTGGCAGGGAAGGTGGTACTCAAGCATGTGGAACACATATCTGACCCACTTCAGCTGTTTTTTAGCCAGCATGGTTTCTATGATGGCTGACTTTGCCTGCTGGAGAATTTGTGAGTGAGGGACTTTATCCGCTCATGTAAGTTCTGGGATACACTGTAAGCATTGGATGTGAAATGACTCAAGCTGTTTGATGTGATGCTCGTAATTGGTCCAGGATTCAGCACTGTATACGAGGGTGGAGAGGCATACAGCTATATATATATTGATACCTTTGACTCAATACGCAAGTTGGTGTTTTCAATGACTCTGGATGCGAGATGGCCTGGTTGATTCATGCAAGGACTTCTGCCTCAGTGTCTGTTTATCTGTGAGCACACTTCCATGGTAGGTAAAATTCTCCATCTATTTCATATATTCACCATTTACTTGAAATGCATGAGGCTTTGCTGGGTTGTTTCTCTGAGACATTAAAGTACTGTATTTCTGTTTTACTGATATTTATTTGGAGCCCCATCGCATGGTTTAGGTTGTAGGGCTTCTGGGGTATGTGCAAGGACAGCAGTCATCAGCATATTGTAAATCTACGAAATGAGCCATTTCAGTCTTTGATTGTGCTTGAAGACATTTGAGATTAAATTAGTTGCAGTCTAGACAGAACTGGATTTTCATTCAACATCAGAGTTCATTAGTTGATGACTTAAAAGATTGACTGCAGTGAGATACATGTTGAAAATGACAGGAGCCATGACACATCCTTGTTTTATGCCCATGTCCACAATGAAGGGTTCATACTTGCTCCCACCTATGGACACATAAGCATTCATGTTGTCATGCAGGCTCTTCTGGATGGTAAGAAATTTTTTTGGAACTCTAAATATTGAAAGAACATTCCATAAAAGTTCCCTGTTGACAGTGTCAATGCAAGATTGATGAATGCAATATATAAGTCCCAGTTCTGCTCGTGGCATTTCTGTTGCATCTGTCGGGCAACAAAGTTCACATCACAGGTACTTTATTCGTTCCAAAATTTACATTTTGTTTCATGAAGTGCTGACCCAGTGAGATGTTTTGTCATTCTGGATAACATTATCTTGGCTAGTATTCTGACAGCATTCACAAGAAGGGTGAGGTCTCTGCCGTTGTCTCAATTAAAGCAGTCCCCTTTCGTCTTTTAGATGGTAACAGTATCAGAAGTAAGCCATTTAGATGGAATTTGTGCTTGGTTCCAGATAGTCAGTATGAGATTATGGGGGTGCTGGTGGGGTACCTGGCCACTCTGATTAGTTCAGATTGTATGTCATCAAGGCCAGGGGTTTTATTTATTTGAGGCTGGATGGCCTGAACAGTTTCCACAAGTGTAGGTGGGACATCAAGACCTGCTGCTTGAAGAACATCTGGGATGTCATCAAGGATATAGTGCTCCACTGCATACCTTCAATTCAGTAAGGTATATGTGCTGAAGTGTTGAGCTCATCGGTCTAGAACTGCTATACACACACATACACACACACACACACACACACACACACACACACACACACACACACACACACACACACATTAGTAGTAGCAGTAGTAGTAGTTGCAACCTCATGCTCACCTGAATGTTAACCCAGTGGACTGCAGGTCAAAGATGACCTTCTTTCTGAGCCCACCATCCTCCTTTTAAGGGATAGGGAACAAAATGTGGGAATTTTGTATAACCGGGTAACTCCACTTCACAGTCATATCGGTGACACCACATGATGACTTCCCTCTCTAGCACAACACGCATCACTAAATACACCTAACAGTATCTTTCTACAACCCTTAAATGGCAGTTGACATCCTATCTGATTTACTCTGGCTAATACTATATGATTTTACTCATTCCTGGGAAACCTGTCAAGATCTAAAGGTTTATATTTCACGATTTTGGGTATGTGTGTGTGTGTGTTACTGGTAGGGGAGTGTTGTTTATGGTGAGGTGTGGAATGTGACTGTGTTTTGCTGTCTATATTGTGAGAAGGGTCATTATAGATTTGGCTGGGGCTATTTTGAGCCTGTTTGTGGTGAACCATTCGTGTAGTGTGTTGAGGTAAGGTTGGAGGATGTGTGTGGCTGTGTTTGCATTTTGGTGTGTACATATAAGTGTTATGTCATCCACACAGGAAGCTATGTGTATTTGTGGGGTGTGGGTATGTTGTGCATGTATAGGTTAACGGGAGTAGGGGGAAAAAACAGATCCTTGGGGGACGCCATTTGTGAAGTTTCTGATGTTCGGTGACTGACCGGCAAATGTTACATGTGCAGATCTGCCTGCTAAATAGTTTGCCATCTTTTGGTGTTATTGTACATGTTTGAGTTAAATATTTTGTTTGTAAGGTTGTGGCAGGGGATGGCATCAAAAGCTTTACTAATGTCTAGTGTGACTAGGAGTGTTCTGTGTGGTGGCCTAGCTGAATTGATGCCATCAGAAACTCTCTGTGTAAGGTCTGTAAGAAGAGTGTTTGTGGCGTGTTGTGGCCTAATACAGTACTGTACCATGTTGTGATGGGGCTAGGGGGATGTGAGGTGTAACTAGTTGTAATACCAGTCATTCAGTGACTTTGGAGGGGTGCAGAGGAGTGTGATGGGGTGGTGTGAAGAAGGTAACGTGGGGTCTTTGTTGGGTTTTGGGATAGTGATGTTAGTGCCATGCTTCCAGATGTTGGGTATTATGTTGAGTGAGTAGCTGAAGTTTGATATGTTGGTGAGTGCATGTATGCTTTGTGGTCCAAAGTGTTTAAGGTGTGTGCTGCTATGTTGTCTGGTCCACAGCCAGATGAGTGCTTAAGGTTGCTAATGATGTGCTTCATCTGGTTGTATATGGAAGGTGCAAAGTCTGGGTCTGAGGGGAACTGCCTCTTGCACTGGATGACATGTCAGTCATCGCAATGGGGGTTTAGATGGCTGACGTGAAAAGTGTTTTTTTTTTTTTTTTTTTTTTTTTTTTTTGCTAGGAAGAAGGAACCAAAGGCCAGGAGCCTCTAAACTGTTCCTTCAAAGAAAAAACACAAAAACAATATGAGAGAGCCAAATTCAATATCCGATCGTTTCGAGACGCACGTTTAAAAGACTGGAGATCATAGGAAGTAGGAAATACAGACAGAGGGAGACAGTTCCAGAGTTCACCTGTTGCATAAATGAAGGACTGGGAGTAATGGTTAACTCTTGCATTAGGGAATTTGACAGAAAAGGGATGAGAGGTTGTTGCTAGACGGGTGCTATGCGCCCGTCGTAGAGGTTGGGGGATGCAACCAGACAGTTCAGAGGAGCAGTGACCATTGAAGTAACGATAGAAAAGAGATAAAGATGCATTAGTGCGGTGAAGAGACAGAGGTTGAAGGGAGCCAGTAAGAGGAGTGTTAATGAGATGAATAAAAGCCTCTGACTCCATCCTACTGAGAAGAGCTGTATGTGGGGAGCCTCCCCACACGAGAGTTGTACTCTACATGGGCAAATAAAACCCGTGTATAAAGTTAACAACTGTGCAGGGGTAAAGAAGGCACGGAGTCGGCTTAGCACACCTAATCTCTTGGAAGCAGATTTTACAAGAGCTGTAACATGATCTTTCCAAGATAAGTCACGAGTGAATGAAACTCCAAGCATGTTCAAGGATGAAGCAGGAACAAGCTGGACATTCTTAAACATCAGTGGGTACTCCTGTGGAACATTTTGCTGGGTTGATAGGTGTAAGAAATGAGTATTTGATGCATTAAAAACAGAATTATTTTTACCCCAGTCAGAGATGCGAGCCAAGTCAGACATTAGGTTTGCCATAGCCTCATCCCTTGTTTGTTGAAGTATCTGATGAGATGGAAGTTGCGGGATCCGAATGGAGAGGTGAAGGGTGGAGTCATCAGCGTACGAATGGATAGGGTTAGATGTACAGCTTAGAAGGTCATTGATGAATAAAAGGAAGAGAGTTGGTGATAGGACAGAACCCTGTGGAATACCACTGTTGATAGATCTAGGAGAAGGGCAATGGCCGTCTACAACAGCAGCTATAGAATGACCAGAAAGAAGCTAGAGATGAAGGCACAGATAGAAGTATAGAAGCCATAAGAGGGCAGTTTGGTAAATTAAAGATTTATGCCAGACTCGATCGAGAGCCTTTGAGATGTCAAGTGCAATGGCAAAGCTTTTGCCATATTCCCGAAAGGAGGATGACCAAGAGTCTGAAAGGTAGGTGAGAAGATCGCCAGTGGAGCATCCCTGATGGAACTCATACTGACGATCAGAAAAAAGGCTGTGATACGAAAGTTGCTATAAAAATTTTCTATTAAGAATTGACTCGAAAACTTTTGAGAAACAGGATGTTAAAGCAATTAGACAATAGTTAGAGGGTTGGGAATGATCACCCTTCTTTGGGACTGGCTGAATGAGAGCAAACTTCCAGCAAGAAGGAAAAGTACAAGTTGACAGACAAAGGCGAAAGAGTTTACCTAGGCAGAGTGTAAGCACAGAAGCACAGTTCTTGAGGACAACCGGATGGACTCCATCAGGCCCTTATGCCTTGTTAGTACTGAGGCCAGTGATGGCAGAAAAAACATCAGCTGTAGAAGTTTTAATGTCAGCCATGAGGAAGTCAGAGGGGGGGAAGTGATGGAGGAACAGTACCGGAATCATCTAAGGTGGAACTGGAGGAGAAAGTCTGAGCAAAGAGATTTGTTTTATCAGTAGAAGAAATAGCTACAGAGCCATCCAAGTGGAAAAGAGGAGGGACAGATCATGAGGTAAAGTTGTTAGAGCGTTTGCTTGTTGTTTGTTTGAGGATATGGTGTCTGTTGTTGTGATGGCAGCTTGTGATTGTGTAGTGTTGCTGCTGGAGAGTGTCATGCTGTTTAGCAGTTTGTAGACTTGGACCTGAAGCAGTGGCATCTTCATTGTGGATCTACCCCCCAGAGGCTGTTGAAGCAGAGGAGGAGGACAGCATGGGGACCAAACCACCGCAACACCTCCCCGGCCCCTCACGGGGCCCAAGAACCTGAGAGTGGCTTCGGTTGCCCGGGCAAGTGCTACTGTATATGGTTCACTTCTATGGTTGGTGATGGAGATGATAAACAGACTATGCACCTGTGGTCTCCTTTTCTGTAGAGTTTACCCAGGCTGTGGTTGCCTGGGGTGTGTCACCTGCATGGGAGCTGGGGCAAGTGGCCTTGGCTGTGGCCAGCACAGTTTGCTATTGCTCTCGTAATGCCACTCAGGGATGAGTGAGGCTGGTCACTCTCATCTTAAATGACAGGACCAACTTGCCTAGCCCCAGGCTGGTCACTCTCATCTTAAATGTCAGGACCAACTTGCCTAGCCCCAGGCTTCTACCCTCCTCTGTGGGACAACATAGGATTGGATAATGGATGGATAAAAAAGAAGGTGGCTATGCCAAAGTTACCTATGTGATAGGAAATGCTGTTTGGGGGCTGCCATTCTGTTCTGCCACTGGCACTTTTTTTGTGTATGTGTCCCTGTGTGTTAATGCCTTTATATATAAGCTAAAAACTTACCTAGTTTAAATGCCTGACACCAGATACTTGAGTAGTCACTGGAAAATCTCCTAGGGTTTAAAGAACTAGCAATATCTCACAGGATCATTAACAATTACAAGCATGGAATACACTATCATTTAAAATCAAGAAGAAGTGAAGAAGCAAGGTTACAGTATTAGCAGCAACTAGTACCTTAAGGTGTAGGGGCTTGACACAAGGCTAAAAGACAGTCCAAACATTTGTAAGTGACCAACTTACATCCCTGGTGATTCTGTTTGTCTGTCTGTCTGTCTGTCTGTCTGTCACACACACACACACACACACACACACACACACACACACACAGTCTCAGAGTTGCACTTAGATAAGCATGCCATTGATATCACTCTCACTGGAGCCTCTGACCATTATACCACCATCCTCTCACTTGATGTAGTGCTACCTGAAAGTAATGTTACATGGAGTGACGAGCCAAATAGTTTCCTGTAACCCATGAAACCACTTACTACACTGGGTGATAACTGTACCACCGAAATACACCAGGTGATTCAGTAGGTTGAGGTACTCCAACTGGAAAAGGGATGGATGGTTGAGGTTTACTGGTCACATAATCCCACTCTGGGAGACTGGGGTGAGCGAGGCTTGAGTCACCTAGCCCAAGCCCTTATGCTCCTGATAGGGCAAAAAAGGCTTGGACGACGTATGGTAAGCTGTCACACTGGGCATTATTTTCATATACAGTAGAAGACCGATTTAACGGACTAATTCAGCCAACCCCCATTCCATTGTTTCAAATTTTCTGCAAAACTGAGTTCCGTAACCAAGGCTCAATATAAGGGAAACTTTTCCGGTATTTTGAGGCACTTTCCACTAAATCCTTGAAGGCAATGATCAAGCTGAGTTCCTAACAATGCACACTCAAACCTTGCAAAATGCTAACTCTCTATGCTACACACAACAGTCTGAACCCATAATTAATACCTCCACTTGAATGCATTATTGTGGACTTCATCAACAGTGATACATATAGTAGTGACTTAATAATAAAAAATGCACACATAAAGATTAAGGTAAGGATAGTAGTGAACCAAATAGTACAGTAAACAGGGATAGCAGACTACAGTAAAGCTTACCTCCAAAAAATGGTGTTCTGCACTTGCTGCAGAAATGTGCTTGACACAGGTAGCCATACTAGTCCCCCCAACCTGTGTCAGGCCTGGGGGTGGTTCAGTCACTGTCAGAGTCACCCTCCATCAGCCCTTGAGGTGATACTGGGATGACAGAGAGGCTGGGGAGCATCAGAGATGGCGATCCATCTTGTCAATTACTTCCAATTTCAGGGCAAGAGAAAGCCTCACCCTCTCCTTCTTTTCCAGAACCTTAGGTATGTTCATAAAAGCTTTGGTTCATTGAAAAAAAACACACACACAAATAAGGGCGGAACACCAAGGCAAAGCCTCACACATGTGGAGCAGTTGTTTACAATTGGGGGATCACCTGATGATTGCTTGGGCCAAGCAACATCACTGAGTCCCCGCCGCAACCCAAGCAGCTTGGCAGGGAGGTGTAGCAACACCGCACACTGCTGGTCACGGGGGTGTTTCCGGTATGGGCTCTATGACGCACTTGATTTACGGGATTTTTTCTGGTAATTCGGTAGTTTTGGGAATGGAATTTCCTTAGCAGAATTATACTCATTTTAAAGGAAATTTTCCTTTAAAATAGGCCAAAAAAATGACGAAAAAAGTGATTCCGTTATCTTGGGCTTCCTTTAAATCGATGTTCATTAAATAAAATTCTACCGTACAGGTACCTCTCGATTAACACGAGTTTAAATTACACATACTTCAAATAACACGATGTAAAAACTGTCTTTTTGATTACAATACACGTTTTTCTTATAATAACATGATTTAAGAACAAATGGAACTTGCGCCATGGGGAATTTAATTTTGTGGTCACCAGAGGTCTAACACCGTCTTCCCACGCTGAAGGATGAAAAATGCCGCCAAACACACATTCACTGTTGTACCAGCTTTATGTCAATATCACTGTGCAGCCTCACCAGTGTTTTACACCATTATTTCGTTACCTAACTTACCTTCATTTGATTCATCATGGCCTCCAACCATCCTTCTACCTCTGGAGAAATGGAAGTGCAGTGAAGAGGAGCAGGAAGTCTTTAAACTTGGAGCAGAAACTGAAGTGCTTGATCACCATGATAAATAAGGGTCAGAAGACGTCAGTCATTGTGCACTGTATTGGTCTCAACAGAACCTAACTCCTTCACTTAACATGTATTCTTATGGGAAAATTTGTTTAAAGTACACAAAATTCAAATTACACACCTTCTTCTGGAACACAATACTCATGTAAATCGAGAGGTACCTGTATCAGCCTTCACTAAAACACGACTCTTTCTGTGAACACAGCTGTGGGTCACCCTCATTTTATGACTGACCATTATGCAATTGTTCGTTATATGACTTTAATTTTTTTTCTTTATTGATCGCTATGATTTCTATGAAGCATGATTTTTTGATACATGATTGCTAATTTCGTTTACAGGAAGTCCTCATTTTTCACTGTTTTGATGTTCTGCCAAAACGACGCAAAACGTGAAACGTCGAAGTGTGAAGTTAAGAATCGATGGGAAAAACAGATGGGCGTACCAGTGGGACACCAACCTACCCTATCAAAGTACAGTAAAACCTCGATATAATGGACTTCAGTAGACCGGAATTCACTTTTATCGGACTTGAGGAGCTACCGGCCTAAACTCCTATATATCGGAAAAAGTCCAATAAAGCCAGAAAGTAGTCCAGACTGCCTGACCACTTCAGCTATGTTCACCACAATAAGACAGGTAAAAGACATGTTTTTCAGTGCACAGTACAGTATTATTATACCATTTGATTAACGTAGTGAAGGTATAACACAGTACAATACTGCAATGGTGGTGAAAACCACTGATGCAATCCGGACTAATGTCTGATATATCGGAAAAAGTCCGGATTAGCAGGGGTAAGTCCGGATGTCGCTTTTATCGGAATTTCGCATTTTTCAGACTGGCTTTGGCCCCAATTAGTCCATTATAGTGAGGTCTTACTGTACTATAACACCAAACAGGCCCTACCCAAAATTAAATATGGAGTGTTTACTAGTTGCTTATACAGCATAACACAAGAAGCATGTACCTGAAATGACATTAGAACTGTTATAGAGAGTTGAAAGACCAAAAATCCTTACCAGAAATAAAGTAAACAGTGGCATGAGTGGCAGGTGAAAGTGTGTTGAGGGTGGATGGGCTAGTTACTAGGTGACATTTGCCTCTCTGGGGAAGCCCTATCACCTAAGCCGAAGCCCTCAAAGTTGAATTCTGGCTCCAGCAACTCCACTTCCTCTCTGTCCACTTCTCCTCCTTCATCCTCCTCTCCTGTCACATCTAAGTCTTGCATAATAGCAGCCACATTCTGTGTCACATTAAAAAATCATGTGATCCTGGCTTGTCTCTGCTCCAGTATGTTTCTGTTGTAGACTGCCATCACTTGAGACTTCAGATCATTCAAGGTAGATAGGATCTGGGTAGCCTCAGGCATAGTCCCAGTGTATGTCTCAAAGGTTGTTGCCAAGTCGGTTATGGTGGACAGGCTGTGGGACAATTTCTGGGTGGTCATCTTGTCCTGTGCAGTGTGATCTGGCCTTTCATTCTCTTCAATAGAGTTCATCTCTTCCTCTTTTTTGTCAACCACACCTGAGTCTAGGTCGTAGTGTGTCAAGTGTTGTCTTACAGCCGTTTCATCCACCTCTGCTGTCTAGGCTTGTGTGTCTGATCGCACTCTAAAAACTAACTCCACTGGGTGAATATTGATACAGTAAAAAACAGTAGCACAAATAAAGGTTGAGGAGGAAAAACACACACATTTACTTTATTGTTATTTTGTGTGCACTCACCTGCTTGTTGAGAGGTTCCTTGTTATTCCTTAGGGGTATGATGCAACATAACAGTAACCAATGTTACCGATTTTCATTACAATACTGTAAATTCCTCCCCTGAATTGTTCTAACTAACACTTGGTTGGTTAACGTTGGTTAACTCTAAAGACTAACTCCATTAGATGACTATTGATAGTAAAAACCCATGGCACAAATGAAGGCTGAGGGAAAAAAACACACACACATTTACTTTATTGTTATTTTACGTGCACTCACCTGCTTGTTGAGAGGTTCCTTGTTCTTCCTTAGGGGTATGATGCAACATAACAGTAACCAACATTACCGATTTTCATTATAATACTGTATATTCTTCCCCTGAATTGTTCTAGCTAACACTCGGTTGGTTAACTCTAAAAACTAACTCCATCAGGTGGATATTGATACAGTAAAAAACCGTGGCACAAATAAAGGTTAAGGGAAAAAAAACACAGACAAATATACTTTATTATTTTACGTGCACTCACCTGCATTTTGAGAGTTGCTTTGTTTTTCCTGAGTGTTCTTATGGTGCTGTCAGGAGCCCCAGTCAGCCAACATATCTCAGGGGCTATCAAACCCTCCTCTCGGCCACACAAAATACTCAATGGTGAAGGGGTCTGTAGTACCGCCGCTGTATCGATAGAATGCAAGGTGGTTGCAAGATGGCCGCCAACAAATGAACGTCGGTATGCATCATCTGCCGAGTGTCGGATGCCAGCTGGAAGCGGCAATGAAGATTGGGAGAAAATGATGAAGTTTGCGACATGTCAGAAACTTTTTTCTTTCGCGAAAAATGAAGCGTCGAAGTAAAATTCTTCGAAATATGAGGACTTACTGTATATCGGTATGAGTGTTACAATCCCTTCGTTCAACATACAATCAACAGTTATCCAATGGGTTTTCAACTAATGTAACTTTTTTTTTTTTTTTTTACATGTCCGACTCTGGGCAAAGGCTTCAGGGCCTATTCCCAAGTCCCAGTAGTGCTCCTTTGGGGCCCAGTAGTCCTCCTACATCTCATACAGGACTGGTGTACAGATATTAGCGGAGGTACTTTTATGACATGTCGGCGTGTCATCTGGTAGATCAGAAAAAAGTCTGCTTTTTACAAAATTCAAATCCTTAAACTGTTCCTTGCCCCAGCTGAGATTTGAACCTGGGTCAATTAGGACAGCAGGCGCCTCTCTACCGATTCTGCCACCACCTGATTGAATGGCGAGGTTGACCACCTGTGCAATACATTACTAAGTAAAGAATTACTATATCATTAAAAAACTACATGGTCTCCTGAATCTGGATCTGGAAGAGTTGTATTTACTGCTCAAGGGGTTGTCTTCTTGTCAACTTGGAAGGCTTTCTAGAGTCTCTTCCTAAATGATACAATTTGCCATTATTACCACTTAATATGCTTTTACACATTATTTCTATCCTTTAACCATCAATATGGCTGCAATGATAGCACACAGAATATTACTGCATTGTGCTATCACTTTCTTTTACCTGACATAGATCCATAACCCCTTTCAGGTTAGATAATTGCCAAATGTAGTTAGACTGAGCAGATGACCAAGGATACTAATTCCTACCTCATTTGTATGGCTTACTGAATTTAATGTGAACCCAAATTAATACTGAAGTTGTGAGAGTGGCTCTTCAATCATTTAAAATGAATACCCAAATTACTGGAGTGGAAGCCCCATAACCAAAAAGAATATGGATCCAAGATTCAACAGTAGGGTGGGATGAAGGGTGACTGACCTTGGGGAAGCTGAGGAATGGCTGCAGGAGTGTGCAGCAGCAGCAGTGTGGCAGTGAAGGTATTCCACAGACTGTACACCCCCAAAAGGAACCCTCCTGTCCCCTCCACCTGCACCTCACCCAGTAGACCACCCCACAGCCACACACCTTCCTGCACCTGCATGCACAAACACACTCATCAGAAACAACGTAAGGAAACTGCAAAGCTTTTCAGAACTTTAGGTGTCTCCTGTGTTTTCACTTCCATCCATTTTATTCACTTGTCACTATGGTGGTACAAATCTAAACTGGCAGCCAGGGTGGGGCTCCAACCAGTGTACAGTGTTGCCATGTTTTCCATACTCTCTCTCTCTCTCTCTCTCTCCTGGGGGATGTGCGTCTCTTTGGGGAATTTTGTTTCTTTTATGAGTGACTTATAAACTTGTGCTTTCATTTCTT
>JAGKTI010001793.1:0-14392 GCA_018397915.1 Birgus latro
CTGCTGAAAGGACAGAAGTCAAGAGTGAGAGCAGGTGGAAATGAGTTATTTGAAAGGAGCATGCGGAGTCACACTGAGAGACAGACTAACAAATGAGGAAGTGAAGGAGAGTTGTGGTGTGGTTGTGGACGTGATGGGAAGCGTTAGGAGAAACACGTTAAGATGGTTTGGGATGTGGAGAGGATGGAGAGTGAAAGACTGACAAGGAGAGTGTATGTGAGTGAGGTGGAGGGGGCGAGAGGGAGGGGGAGGCCGAGGATGAGATGGAGGGATGGAATGGAGAGGTATATGAGAGAAGGGGGTGTGAGTTGGGAGCGTGGTAGTGAAATGGCGGGGGACAGAGTGACATGGAGGCGATTTGTTTGTGGCCACCCCGTGCGGGATTGAGGCGTCTGGCAATAGATAGATAGATAGACCGTTTTCACAGCTTCTGCACTGAGTTACGGTTCGCAATGCATGACAAAATAAAATGTTAACAGTAAATGATAGTTACGGCAATTTTTTACCACTTTACAGCATGCTGGAAAAGGTTACAGACATGAAAATAATTATGAATATCACCTTTCTCACAGCCAATGCATAAAATTAATGATATAGAACAAAACTAGGATTTTGGCAGCAGTTAGGGTATTTACAGGAAGGCTGTGGCTGTCCTGAGGAATACTCCGCTGCCTCCTCTCAGACTCTGACAGTATGAAGGTGCACCTGAAGCAGGAATCCACCACTGCACTTCACAAAATCCTTGACACTCTGAATTCTTTTCTCACTTGTGCTGCACTTCACTTAACACTGTCTGTGTCATTGCACATCACCGTAAATATCCATGTGGTCTAGTGGCAGCCATGGTGAGAGCATACGCAAGATCTGGCGCCTAAGCAGGAACTGGGGAAGAGCGAGGGCATGCAGGTGGCGCGGTAACACAGTTGGTCAGTGCAAGCGGGAAATTCAAACTGGTGTGTCCAAAAAAAATCGGATTTTTTTTTTGGGGGGGGGGGGGGGAGGGGGAGTTCTGAATGTCCCAGCCAATGATGTCCGGACAGTGGGGTGTTCGGTTATTGGGCATCCGGATAGTAGGGAGATTACTGTTCCCCCACCCATGCTTCCTCCGCCTGCTCACTGTTACCATGGGCGAACGTAACCCTCCTAAGCCTACAACTTTGTCAAGAAAGGGGAAGAAGAGGAAACCAACATTACACCCCAAAGTCAGATGTAATAAAGATGACTCATGGCAGAGAAGAAAGCCAAAGCTGACCAACATTACTCGATAATTCTTTACCAAAGGGTGCATCGATTCCTCCTATGTTATAACAAACTCACGATCTGAAGTTAAGTAATTTTTGTACATATGCAACACAGATGGTTAACGGTTGAATTGTGACTGCAAGAAAAGAATGGAAAAAACAAAATACATCTATTTTGGTGCATGTAAGGAAGTGCGCATGTCGCCCGCAGCAACGTTTACCAACGATCTCTCCAACTAACTGCATTGCGTACCAACCACCACTCCGACTGGACACATCAGTTTATCGTGCATTCTAAATCCTCATTTACAGCTTTCAGAGGTAAGTTTATAAAAATGCCCAGTAGCAGTGGTAATTCAGGAAAAATAACAAGTATCCTGTAAAAGACTCATTTCAGTAGAAAATATGGAATTAATCTTAATGAACTGACAACTCTTATGACAACGCTGAGGCAACTGAGGGCAATGATGCCGCTTCCGTTGTCTCCACACTGGACTTTGAGGGGTTCCTGAAGAAGGCTAATGAGGAGGAAGTAGCACAGAGGCAGCAGCATGATGCAGTAGTGTCACGAATTTTCTACATCATAAAATTATGTAACGTAAATTGTGACATCGAGTGATTTTGCGGGAGCAACGAATTATTATGAAATGCACGAGATTTCGCTCATTCTCTCAACCGTCCGCTCGCGTACTTATATTCACATCAAGTTGTCAAAACTTTCGTCATTCTTTCGCGAGTGATTGTTTTTATGTGCAGACGGTGCATTCCTCTGAGCGATAATTTCTGAATTATCGCTTCCGCCTCCCTGGCCGTTGCCCGGGCCACACCCTTTCACACGCTCTTCACGTCGGACACTCAAAACCATAGCCAGTCTGCTTCTAGTCACGGTGCGTGCGGGTTGAAAGCTCGAGTGATCACTTTTCTTAGCGATTTCAGATCTCAGCTTGTATTGGCGTGAATCCCCGAAGCTCCCACCAACTTGGTGATCGACAGCAGCACGGTCTCATCTATACCGATCAATATTTTCTTTTGTTTTCCTAGGCTTAAGTTTTTGGGTTATTTAGCTATTTGTCTGAGTGTTTGAGTGAGTGCATTTCCCTTTCTTTGATTTGAATTGGAGTCATGTAACGTAAATTTATTTTCTTGTATTCAATAAATTTACAGTTCGTTTTCTTGAGTTTTGTTAAATGTAACAGTCGTGTTTAATTTTTCCACATATTTAGTACAGTTTTGCTACTCCACGTTAGCACAACTCTTTATATTAATCACGACTGGTACTTAGGCCAGCTTTTGTCATTAATCCTTAATCTGTTGTGCTAGCTAGGAGTTTGGCTCAGCCAAGATCCTGATTATTATTATTATTATTTTTTGAATGTTAAGGGGAGAAACTAACTTTCTCAGAGGCCAACGGTACAATATTACAGCCTACTTGAGCATCTAGTCTCTGTTGTGTACCGTTGAGAAAGTCTATAAATTCTCGACTCTAGAGAATTGGCGAAGTAAGCCAGCATAAAAGTGAAATCCCTACATAATTTCACGAGTCTATTCTCTCGTAATAAATGACTCGATAGTCATTCCTAGCACACATAGCTATACATTGTATACTCCAATTATACAATATTACATTATCCTCCTGAATTATACATTTTTCCCCCTGACAAGCAGCACACTTGCCATGTGCTGAGAGGCCATATTCCACCTCAAGCCTTGGAACCCTTCTCCCCTCCTCAATCCACTCAAGCAATGTTGTCAGTCAGAGTTAGGTAAGAATCTTACAATATTTTTCATTCCCATTAAATATGCTTTACTAATTTCTTTTCCAAAATTGTTACTCTTTGCTGGTGACTAGTTTGATGTAGGTTTGGGGTTAAGGGGGGCAATTTTTCTGAGATGACAGACCCATAGGTAATTTATGGGTCAAGAGCAGAACACTTCAGAGTTTTACACCTTTTAAGGACAGTTGATGTACACTTGCAAAATGTTGACTCTTCTCTTCCACATTTACTCTTTCCTTCACTTACTACTACTCATTCACTGACTGACTACTTCTCACTTACTGACTCCCTGTTTAACTACTCCAACCTTCACTGATTACTCTCACTGTTTGACTCACTAACTCTGTCACTGATTCACTAACTGTTCACAAGCAAAAAACACAACTCACTCCATCAGTCACTTGTGGCTAACTGACTAAAATTTACTGTATGGCACACTCTTGGATAACAGCCAGCAAGCCTGGTGGGCCCCGTAATATACCTCCCTGGCTCCCTCTACTACCACAGTCCAGTTTATTCTGGTAAAGAACTCATTTTCGGACATGGTAATACACTTACATTAACAATATACAGTAAAAATAATGACAACAACTAATGCCTATGGTAAGATGCTAAGACAGAAAGAAAACAAAACACATCCAAAATCTCCTGAATGTTTGTCATATCTCCAGACACAAACACTACCCTAATCTTAGGAGCATAACAACACCCCTTTCTGAAAACTGTGTCATCCCTGACACAACCACCTAATCCTGCCTATATACAAGTATGTACAGCATAAACTTCCAGACTAAAGGGTCACTGCCATCATCTCTGCTGTCTAGGTCCCATGATGTGAAGAACTGGATCATCAGTGCTGTCAGCTCCGTCATTTTCCTGGGCCCTTCTTTTATCTGTGGTGCCCAGCAGGTCCTTTGCTCCACTCCAAGAGCACTTCCCAGGTCCATGATACCTCCTGAGGAACATACATCAGTGTGTATCACCAAGTGCCCTTTCAGCTGTTCCGTCTGTATCTTCTGACACTGGGCACTCCTGGCAAACAGATCCAACAAGTGGTCATGTAGTTATTCCTGGAGCTTAATTGTAATCCTCTTGAATACACTGCCTGGTGGCTCCTGATTGGCTTCTTAGCACAACCCCACAACTGTGCCCTGATGTATCTTCTTAAGACGAAGTGAAACGTGGGCTATGACAATGGGTTCTTCTTCTGCTGCAGAATCAACTAAAGTCCTGCCCACCATCATTCACCCTTCCATCATGCCATGGCTCCTGTGCTCCACCAATCCCAGGGAACTGTGCAGCGTGTCACAGATCTTGCAGGGCAGCAGTATTGCTGACTTAGGGGCTATAACTGTAGCCCATCTAGCCATCTCTAGTATGCTTCCATGCTCCACTGCCCTCAGGGGAACACTTCTTCCTTCTAGCCGCATTTGCATCAAATGGATGTCAAGTGGGCAGCAGCAGCACACCAGGCAGTCCAAACCCAAGATGCGGGAGTCCCAAGCGTCAGCAACACAAATGGCCAGGGTCTCTTCCTTACCTCCCAACTGCACCCCGACATCCACCAGTCCCTGAAACCCTATGCAATGCACAGTAACTCCCCAAAGCTGCTGTGAAGTCTCTGGAAGTTGCCCATGACCCACCACTTTCAGCTGCCTCTCTGATGCTGTCAACAGCTTTTTTTTTTTTTTTTTTCTAATGCAAGAAAGAAGGAACCAAAGGCGACGGGCTCGCATACTATTCCTTCCAAGAAAAAGCAAAAACAATACAAAACAGCCAAATTCAAGAACCGTTCATTTCGAGATGCATGAACACACTGCATTTGAAAGACTGGAGATCATAGGAAGTAGGAAATAGACAGATGAAGACAGTTCCAGAGTTGACCAGTTGCATAAATGAAGGACTGGAAGTAATGGATAACTCTTGCTTTAGAGAGTTGGACAGAAAAGAGATGAGAGTTTGTTCCTAGAAGGGTACTACGTGCCCGTCGTAGAGGTGGAGGGATGCAAGAAGACAGTTCAGAGGAATAGTAACCGTTGAAGTAGCGATAGAAGAGAGATAAAGATGCAACAGTGCGGCAAAGAGACAAAGGTTGAAGGAAATCAGTAAGAGGAAGAGAGTTAATGAGACGAAAAGCTTTTGACTCCATCCTATAGAGAAGAGCTGCATGTGGGAAGCCTCCCCACACATGAGAGTTGAACTCCATACACGGGCGAATAAAACCCGTGTACAAAGTCAACAACTGTGCAGGGGTAAAGAAAGTTCAGAATCGGCTTAGCACACCTAATCTCTTGGAAGCAGATTTCACAAGAGATGTAATATGTTCTTTCCAAGACAAATCCCGAGAGAATGAAACCCCAAGCATATTCAAGGATGATGCAGGACTGAGCTGGACATTATTAAACATTAGTGGGTAATCCTGAGAAAGATTTTGTCAGGTTGATAAGTGTAAGAACTGAGTTTTTGATGCATTAAAAAAAACAAGATTATTTTTACCCCAATCAGAGATATAAGCCAAGTCAGACATTAGGTGTGACATAGCCTCATCCATTTTTTGTTGAAGTAACTGCTGAGATGGACGTTGCAGAAACCGAATGGAAAGGTGAAGGGTGGAATCATCAGCATATGAGTGGATCGGGTTAGATGTACAGCTTAGAAGGTCATTGATGAATAAAAGGAAGAGAGTTGGTGATAGGACAGAGCCCTGAGGAATGCCACTGTTGATAGGTCTAGGAGAAGAACGATGGCCGTCTAAAACAGCGGCTATAGAATGACCGGAAAGGAAGCCAGAGATGAAGGCAGAGATAGAAGGCCAGAAACCAGAGGAGGGAAGTTTGGAAATTAAAGATTTATGCCAGACTCGATCAAAAGCCTTTGAGATGTCAAGTGCAATGGCAAAGCTTTCGTCAAAGTCCCGAAAGGAGGATGACCAGGAGTCCGAAAGGTAGGTGAGAAGATCACCAGTGGAGCGTCCCTGACGGAACCCATACTGACGATCAGAAAGAAGGTTGTGACAGGAAAGATGCTTTAAGAATTTTCGGTTAAGAATTGACTCGAAAACTTTCGAGATACAGGATGTTAAAGCAATTGGACAATAGTTAGAGGGTTGGGAATGGTCACCCTTCTTTGGGACTGGCTGAATGAGAGCAAACTTCCAGCAAGAAGGAAAGGTACAAGTTGATAGACAAAGACGAAAGAGTTTACCTACGCAGGGTGTAAGCACAGAAACACAGTTTTTGAGGACAACAGGAGGGACTCCATCAGGACCATATGCCTTGTTAGTATTGAGGCCAGTGATGGCAGAAAATACATCAGCTTAAGAAATTTTAATGTCAGTCAAGAGGAAGTCAAAGGGGGGAAGTGATGGGGGAACAGCACCAGAATCGTCTAAGGTGGAATTGGAGGAGAAAGTCTGAGTGAAGAGATCTGCTTTATCAGTAGAAGAAATAGCTACAGAGCCATCAGAGTAGAAAAGAGGAGGGAAGGATCATGAGGTAAAGTTGTTAGAAAGGTTTTTGGCAAGGTGCCAGAAGGAGCGAGAAGAATTCGAGTTGGAGAGTTGAGAACATTTATTATGTATGAAATTATTTTTAGCAGAGCGAAGAACAGACTTAGCACGATTCCGGGCAGAAATACATAAAAGATGTGATTCAGGGGTGGGTTGGCTCCGGTACCTTTTATAGGCTCTCTCCTTGTTGCGGACAGCATTAGAACAAGTATGATTAAACCAAGGCTTTCTTGCATTAGTCAGAGGATATGAGAAAGGAATGTATGCTTCCATGCCCGAGAAAATAACCTCCGTAATGTGCAAGGCACACTCAGATGGCTCCTGGCCATGGAAGCAATAATCATTGCAAGGAAAATCAGAGAAGTACTGGCAGAGGGCCTCCCAATCTGCAGCTCCAAAGTGCCACAGGCGGCGTTTCTTTGGAGGGTTCACAGGCCGTACCGGAGCGATAGGACAGGTTAAGGTAATAAGGTTATGATCGGAGGAGCCCAACGGAGAGAAAAGATTAACAGTGTAAGCAGAAGGATAAGTTGTTAGGAAAAGGTCAAGTATGTTGGAACTCTCTCCAAGGCAGTCAGGGATACGGGTAGGGTGCTGTACAAGCTGCTCTAGGTCATTAAGAGAGAAAAGATGTAGGCTTGTTCACCAGGTGGATCAGTGATAGGAGAGGAGAGCCAAAGGTGGTGGTGAACATTGAAATCTCCTAGAATGGAGATTTCAGAGAAAGGAGAAATGGATAGAATGTGTTCCATCATAGAAGTAAGATAGTCAAAGAATTTTTGATAGTCAGTAGAATTAAGAGATAAGTAAACAGCACAGATATATTTAGTCAGAGAATGACAGGAGAGCCGAAAAGTAGAGAATTTAGAAGAATCAAGTTCTGGAACACGAGAGCAAGATAGATCGTTGCGTACATATACGCAACAGCCACCTTTGGCTTTGAAATGAGAATAGAGAAAGTAGGGTTTGCTGTCAGTTGCCACAGACAGCTGAGTCTGAGAGAGAAAGAGAAGGTGAGGTTTAGAGGAGGTGAGGTGGTGTTCAACGGAGCGAAAGTTAGAGGAGAGGCCGCGAATGTTACAGAAATGAAGGAGGAGTGCCCCGAGGCCATTACCACAGCCAGGCTACATCCTCAATCTCACCATCCCCTTCTCTGCACCTGTCATCGGCACCTAAGGGGTGTGCAGGGTGTTGACCTTCATCCAAACACTTGACAAGGATTTTGACCCCATTACTCACTTCCTGTATTTCACTTCTCACTTTATTCCCCAAGGCGCGCTTGAAGGGTGTCCTCAAGGTGAGCTTGGAGGGTGTCCCTGCAGCTGTCCTGTCTTGGCAGGGTGCCCCGAGGCCATTACCACAGCCACTGGTAAGCTTGTGGGCTAGGGGCCCAAGATCCATTGCCTGGACCTGGGACTGTGCAGTGGGTGGGGCCTGTGGTTAGCTTACCCCCTTTATTATCACTGACTATGACTAAATACAGGAATAAGCTTCAAAGCATGCCTGAGGACATTAAATCGCCCAGAGGGATGAGAGTGGGTTCTTGGAATGTAGGAAGTTTGAGGGAAAGAGCAGGGGAAGTCGTTGAGGCATTCAGTAGGAGGTAGGTGGATGTGGCATGTTTGCAGGAAGTTCGGTACAGGGGTGGATCAGCAAGAAAGATTGTTGGGAAGGATTGCTACTATAAGTTGTTTTGGCAGGGAAGGACAGAAGGTTATGGAGGCCTGGGTCTGTTGGTTGCAGAGAAATGGGTGGAATATGTTATGAATGTTATGAGAGTAAGCGATAGGATATTGGTAGTGAAAATTTTGTTTGGTGGAATGACGATTGCAATTACATTGGCATATGCTTCTCAGCCAGGCTTGGATGAGGTAGAGAAGGGCAGATTTTGGGATGACTTAATATGTGTAGTAGGTGGTATGGGAGATGAAGAAAGTGTGGTTTTGGGAGGGGACTTAAATGGTCATGTAGGTGAAGTAGCTCAAGGTTAAGAAGGAGTACATGGGGGATGTGCATATGGTATAAAAAACACGGAAGGAGAAAGAATACTCGAGTTTAGGGAGGCAATGAACATGATTGTGTGCAACACACATTTTAGGTAGAGAGAGAGTGGGTTGAATACGTACGAGTCTGGGGGAAATAGCAGTCAGATAGATTATTTTCTGGGTTGATAGGAGGTTAGTGAGGGATGTTAATGGTATAGGAAGCGAGGAGTGTGTGCAGCAGCACAAACTACTGATTTGTGACATGGTGCTTAAAGAACAAGTGATGAAAAGGAGGACTTATGTACCTAGGAGGAAAATATGGAAGCTGGAAAACCAAGCAGTAAGGGATGCCTTCTATAGTGAGATGAGGGGAGTGGTGGCTGAACAAGGAGTCGTAGACAGAGGCGTTAATGAACAGTACAGAGCTCTTAAGAACAACCTCTTGAGTGTTACTGATGCAATATGCGGTTGGACAAGAGGCCCACTAAGTCGTAAAGGAACTTGGTGGTGGGATGAGAGTGAAGAAGCCGCAGCTAAGGAGAAAAGAAGGCTTTTCTGGGAATGGAAGAAGGGTGGTAACAAGGGGGAATACTTGGCAGCCAAGCATAGGGCTAGAAGAGAGGTATACAGGGCAAAGTCTGAGTCACAGAGACTTTTACTTGATAACCTAAATCATGTGGGAAGGAAATATATGATATTTAAGGTGGCAAATCAGGTGAAGAGGGATAATCAGGATATTATAGGTGAGCAGTGTGTGAAGAATGATGAAGGAAAAGTAATGGTGAACAGTGGGGATACCAAAGATGCATGGAGAGAGCATTATAGCCAGTTGTTGAATGAGGAGTTTGACTGGGACAGGGAAGGTTTGTGGCCAGCAGATCCAGAGTTTGGGCCTTGGTGTTTGATTTACGCTGCTACTGTGAGTGAGGCAATAGGCAGGATGCGGGTGGGCAAGGCAGCAGGCGTGTCTGGGTTGACTGCCAAAATGTTGAAGGCCTCAGGAGCTATAAGGGTGAGGTTAGTTACTGACCTGATAAATATGATTATATATGAGTGTGTTGTCCCAGATGATTGGCTGAAGAGTGTAATTGTAAATGTGTACAATGGGAAGGGTGATGCCCTGGAAAGAGGAATTATAGAGATATAAAACTTTTAGATCAGATAATGAAGGTAATGGAGAGAGTTCTAGAAGGTATTATTAGAGAAAGAGTGAATATCGATGAGATGCAGTTTGGGTTTATGCCAGGCAGGGGGACCACCGATGCCATATTCACTGTTCGAAAGCTTCAGGAAAAATATATTAAAAAGAAAAGGGAACTGTACTTTGTTTTTGTTGGTTTGTGGTAGGTGGGGGCGCTCACCATCCACTCACTCGATGTAGTGCTGCTCTCGGGTGTCTGCCCTTTCCTCTCCTCTATCCTTCTTTCCTTCAATCCTCTTCTGTCTTTCTTTCCTTCAATCTTTCCTTGTCCTTCTGCCTACAGATGACTTTACACTCCCTCTTCTGCCTTTCTTTCCTTCATTCTTTCCTCGTCCTTCTACCTGTGGGTGACTCTGCACTGAGTGACATGCCAAATGGTTTCCTGTACACCAGGAAACCATTTACTATGCTGGGTGGTAACCATATAACCAAATTTTGATGCCTGGTGGTTTAGTGGGTAATTACGGCACTCCAATCGGATTGAGCCGGTGAAGGAATATATCCAAGGGGTGGTTGGGGTTTATTGCTCACGTAATGCCACTCAGGGATGAGTGAGCTGGTCACTCTCATCTTAAATGTCATGACCAACTTGCCTAGCCCCAGGCTTCTACGCTCCTCAGTGGGGCGACATAGGATTGGATAATACACGGATGGATGGATGGAAAAGGCATTTGACAGAGTCCATAGAGAAGTGGTGAAATGGGCAATGAGAAAGCTTGGGTTGGAGGAGTGGCTGCTTGGGGCAGTCATGGCCATGTATGTGGGTGCTTGCACCCAGGTAAGAGTGAATGGAGATTTGAGTGATGAGTTTTCCGTGAATGTCGGTGTGCATCAGGGGTCAGTTTTGAGTCCCTTGTTGTTTATCATGGTTCTTGAAGCCCTCTCATGTGACTTTGGAAATGGTCTCCTGTGGGAGATGTTGTATGCTGATGATTTGGTATTAATTGCAGAGAATGAAAGGGAGGCGGAGGAAAGACTAGGAAGTGGAGAGATGGTATGGGATACAAGGGCTTAAGGGTAAATGCAGATAAAACAAAAGTGATAATATGTAGGGTTGGTGGCGGTACAGTCAAAGAAGAGGGAGAGTGGCCATGTGCAATTTGCAACAAGGGTGTGGGAAGTAATTCCATCTTGTGCAGTGTTTGTGATAAATGGGTGCACAAGAGATGTATTGGTATTAGAGGTAGACTGCGAAATAATGCTGATTTTATGTGTGCGGCGTGTTGGGGAGAGCAGGTGGAGATTGTTAGGCGTGAAAGGATTGAACTTGCTGGTGAGGCTCTTGAGTGTGTGGTAGAGCTTTTTTTGGGGGAGGGACATGTTATGTGCTGGATGTGGGGCTGGAGCTAGCTCTGTGGCTAGGGTGAGAAGTGGTTGGAAGAAGTTCAGGGAACTGTTGCCTCTCCTGACACTAAGAGGACTCTCTCTATGTGCTAAGGGGTCTTTGTATGCAGCATGTGTTAGCAGTGTGATGCTATATGGTAGTGAGACCTGGTCAGTAAAGGAAGGGGATATTCGCAGGCTCAAACATACAGAAATGGCAATGATTAGGTGGATGTGCAGTGAATCCCTGCGTGCAAGGCCTGGTGTTGTGATGAGGAGAGGTAGACTGAGATGAGGTGAGAAGTGTTAATACTGGAGATGGGGTTGCGAGGGGTAGACCGAGAAAGACATGGGACGAGGTCGTTCAGTGTGACCTCAGGGTTAAGGGACCGAAAAGGGAGGCTGCCATAGATCGAGCAGCAAGGAGAGCTGCCATTAGGTGACCAAGGTCGATGCATGCAAGCATGTTGAAGCCTTCGAAAACAAAAATTAAAACAAAAACAAACACTATACATGAATCCTCTTCCCTCACTTCTCTTATCTGGTCACTTATTCTCTCTACCTTGCTGTATGCCACCTCTAGTGGTTGTTTCTGTTTCCTGGTTCCATCCTGCAGCTCCACTAGTAGCTGGTGATGCCACCTCTAGCTGTTTCTGTTTCCTGGTCCCATCCTGCAGCTCCTCTCATAGCTGGTGAAGCTCCTGTCTTTCCACTTTTTCTCTAGTGTATACTACTGCACTTCGGCTTCTTTTTGTTCTTCTTGATATTTCTTTCTTTCCTGCTGTACTTCTTGCTGTGCTCTCAACACTGCGAGTATATCTTTCTTTTGTTCTTCTTGTTCTCTAATCACTGTAAGTATATCTGCCAGAGATACATCCACCATTCTGGCAGCCTGTCCATGTGCCTCCATCTTTCAAAACATATCCCCGCACCTGGAAAAGGACTGTAAATGGAAGACCCAACATGACAAGACAATGCAGGCCCCTCAAGAAGGAAACTGAGGATGGCTGGTGCAATGGGGCAACAGCTAGCCTATGCCAAGAGTGCTCCACATGTAAACTTGTGCAAGAGAGCTGCTTCAGCCAGTTATAAGGTGGATGGTAATTACAACCATAGGATTCATTCCACTCCTGACACCAATCATTGCAACCTTAGGGTTCATAGATACATCGAGAAAGACACACAGACAGGTAAGGCAGTTAAGCAAAGGCAGATGAATGCTTCAGAGTTTTATACCTTCTAAGCACAGCTGAGGGACAGTACACTTGCAAAACACTGGCTTTTGTCTTCCACACTACCTATTCCTTTCACTCACTACTACTCATTCACTGGCTGACTGACTCTCACTTACTGACTCTCTGTTTAACTATTCCGTCCCTCACTGATTACTCTCACTAACTCTCTCTCACTTATTCATTAACTTTTCATGGGTGAAAAATGCAACTCACTCCATCTGTCACTCATGGCAAACTAATTGTAACTCAGTGTGGCACACTCTTGGCTAACGGCCAGCAAGCCAGCCAGGCCCCTTAATATACCCACCTGGCTTCCAGTACTGGCATAGTCCAGAAAAATCTTGTAAAAATCTCATATTTTCTAACACAATAATACACTTAAATTAACGATATATAAAACAATAATGATAAGAACTACTTCATATGGTAAGACAGAAAGAAAACAAAACACATTCCGAAATCTCCAGAATGTTCCTCACATCACCTGATAAAACACTACCCTAAACTTACCAGCACAAGAGAATATAAATATATACATATATACAGTAAACCCTTGATAAGCCGAACTATATGGGGCTCTACCCTGGTTCGAATTACCGAATTTTCCGGCTTACCGAATTTTCACCCCAAAAAATTGCTAAATTACCGAATTATCACCCCCAAAATTGCTAAGACAATACCTATTACTTGTCTTTTCAACACTAAATTAAAGAAGCATATATAAATAAATTAGTTATGACAAAAAACAATTTAGTGCATTTAATATACATTTAACCCTTTCAGTGCTGGGTGTATTTTCATTTTGTTCTTGCTGCCACCAGACAATTTTAGTCAGTGTAGGTTGGATCTGTGGAAGTGCACAGGGTTGGTACAGCCTTCGTTAGCCCCTTCAGTATGTGAGTCCAGTCCTGAGTGCCATAAAATCGGCTGGAGGAAGCGTAAATAAAGTAGAAATAGACGTCACAGTACTGAAGTGGTTAATTGGTAGAAAATCATTCACAGAGGCAGTACCAACTGTTGGTAACGTGTTGGGGATGGATTTTCACCCCCCCAAATTGCAATAACAATACTTATTACCTGTCTTCTTAACACTAAAGTAAAGGAGCATATACAGTGAATAAATTAATAAAGAAAGACAAAAAAGAAAGAATTCAGTGCACATAATTTGCCTTTCGTCAGAGGCAGAAGATCGTCGGCAGTTTGTTTTGTTTTGGAGACGGAGGTGGTGGAGGTGGTTTAACTCACACTTGAACGTAAATTCTAAAAAGTACCCAGTATTTATTTCACTCTATATTAAGAACTAAACTTAAATGTAATCAGTATAATAGACTGCAGTGTAACACCTTTCGTTAGAAGCAGTAGATTCTTTGGCAGTTTGTTTTGTTTTGGAGATAGAGGTGGTGGAGGTGGTTGAGTTCATACTGTAATGTAAATTCTAAACAGTACCCAGTATTTATTTCACTCTATATTAAGAACTAAACTTCAATGTAATTACTGTAATAGACTGCAATGTAACACCTTTCGTTAGAAGCAGTAGATTCTTCGAAGTTCGGCAGTTTTTGTTTTCAAGACGGAGTTGATGGAGGTAGGTTTGTTCATACTTTAACGTAAATTCTAAACAGTACCCAGTATTTATTTCACTCTATATTAAGAACTAAACTTAAATGTAATCACTGTAATAGACTGCAATGTAACACTTTCAGTAATAATAGTACTGAACTTTAATCATGATCACTACACTGTCACACGCGCACTTTTTTTTTTTTTTTTTTTTTTTTCGCTTCATTCCTTTACGACTAGAGGTGCCAGTATCACTTCTTTTAAGCTATGAACCTTCCATGGCAAGGCAGAAGGCAAAAGGAGAGCACTGTTCAGCACTAAATGACAGTAAGAATAGCGTAACTACCATCTCCAAAAGCAAGCAGCAGACTGGCGCCACGAGTCCGCTTGGCGCCATTTCTCCCCCTACTTTTGCATTTCGGCCTACTTCAAACGTGGTCTAGGCCTGAGTTCGGCTAACTGAAGATTCCGGCTTCTAAAAGTTCGGCTTATCAAGGGTTTACTGTATATATAAATATATATATATATACTGTATATATATATATATATATATATATATACATA